>JADLZK010004888.1:0-54995 GCA_015847255.1 Hyparrhenia diplandra | reverse complement strand
TGCTCTCTTGATTGATTTGATTCGATAAATGAGGTGAATAAATTTCCAATTTGATAAACCCCAGTATAAAATAAACAAAAGAAAGACAAGGGTAAGCCTGCTAAAGAAGCTTCCTAATTTAGATTCTCTTCATAAGTTTCCATTTATTAATATGTCTAGCTAACTTTTATTTCCTCCCCAACGCTTTAAATGCTTGTTGGTAAATCTAACGTCACTATAACATAAGGTGGAGTTAATCTCACCCTAGGCCATATGCCATTAGAGAAAAACTCAAAATGGTTCATCTCTTAACACTACTATTTGCTAGGTTGTCATCCCTAACAGCAATGCTATGAAATGCAAAAATGATACTTGTGATATGTGTTATATGCAATCTAATAAAATAAATATAAAAGATCTATACCCGCAAGCCATTACGGATATAAATACCAATCAAGTAGCATTTCACCGGGAGTAATCCGTGTTTTATCATTTATATTCTACCACAGGAGGAATAATCTAAAGATGGGCACTAACATTATTAATAAGTGGCATACTTATGAAAGATTCTCAAGTATTAGAGCTAACTTTAAGGGGTAAGTCGATAATAAAGATATAATAATAATAGATAAAAAAGTAGGCAGAGGCATTACTCACGAGATGGAAATAACTACTAAGTTAGACTTAACATAGGATTATTTTAAGAGACAGAAATTCATCTATAGCATTTAATCTACTAAGTCATTACATTTATTCTAAGGCATATGTTATCATCTATAGCATAGTAAACTCTAGATCATGTATCCGGGCGATTATCAAAAGAAACTCAAGAGCGAAACAAGATATTCCCATAATCAATGTCCACGTGTCTTATATTCTGAGGGTGGACTCCAAAGGACTCAACAGGGTTGTCACCCCCGCGATCTACCACACACGACTCGGAATATAAGGTGCATTTGCAGTAAATCATATATAAGCACCACGCTTTTACATAATTTCTACCACCTAACCCACTCGGAGTATTGAATTAGGCACTCTACAAATAGATACATATATCTATCATAAACTAAATCTATATCAATCATACTATTAGAATAAAGTAAGAACATAGCAAACAAACACCTAATAACAATTAATAACAAAGTAATAGATATAAGATAAATCATACCGAAGTATTTGATGATCACGAACTTCGGGTAGGCACACCCAAAATCTAATTGTATCCATGTTCACTAATCAACTTGGATGAACTAGAACTAGATGAACTAGAACTAGAACTAGTAGCTAATCCTATTCTCCGGTGGTAACTCTCTCTTCTACTTCACTTTTGACTCGCCTAATAATGATTACAAATGAAATTCATTGCTAGGCCTCAGGGGGTAGAGGGTCTTCTTATATAGTACTCGGCGATGAACGTCAACCCTTAGATCAAACCGACCTTCAACAACGGGCGTAGATACAACCTCAAAGTCGGTGGTAAACCGACCTAGAAGTCCGAGGTGACCGGAGGGTCCCACCCGGCGGCCGGCCAAAATGGCTCTGGCGGCGCGCCAAGCCCTGTGGTTCCTCGGCCTCCGGTTCCTTCCTGTCTTACGTAGTTTCTAGATTGTTTTAGTCCACTTTTCGGATTGAGTTGCTTCATGGTCAAGTCTGGTCTTCATAGGTCTTGTATATTCCGAACTTTCTCCTTTATTCTCTGCAATTACCTGTTAAGTCCCTGAAATTACATAAATCACCAAAACTTGTGGAAATCATTAGTATAAACCTCTATTCTAAGTGTTTATTTGAATTATGTCCTTATTTCATCTCTTGTTGACATATAAAAATGGGTGATAACAGGTGTCAACACCCCCAATCACAATCGATTCATTGCCATCAACAACAGGAGCTGTCATTGAACCGATAGCAATGGAAGGTGGACGAGTAAAAACTGGAGCAGGCTTCTCAATGATTTCCAGCTTCTTGGGAACATAAACCTCACGGGTGATAGGCCCCTTCCCCTTTTGCTCAAAGGTGAGAACCCGGGACGTAGGCACTTCCTTCTTCTTCGCACCGCTAGAGCTTGATTGTGGACCCAATTGGCTAAAGAAGGTTGGCTTGGCCAAATCTCCAGCACCTCCTTCCTTCACAGGACCTGAAGGATATGGGACAAATACTCCCTTCGGTCTCCATTGCGGTGGTGGCAACATTGGTGTTAATGGTGGTCCCCAACGGGACATCCTTGGACGAGTAATCTGCGAAGAAGAAGCAACATTTGGAGGAGTCATAGCCATTTGCTTGTTCCTCTCTTCATCACGCTTGGGAGGCGTAGACTCTCCCTTTTTTACCGCCCAATTCTTGGAATCGGCCTTTTCCTTCTTGTACTTTGCCAAAAGCCTGTCAAATGTGCATTGGGGCTTGATACGTGTTGGGGAGGGACCCTCGCCAAAAGGACCCCCCAAAGAGCTCCTAGGACCAGGCGACACCCCAAGGGCACGGGCGCGGGAAAGCAGCAAGGTGACACACCGCGGTGCCTGGCGGCTCAGGGAAGCACCCCCGAGGCGTGGGGCGGCGCCGGCAAAGGCGACACCCCGCAGGCGCAGGGGCAGCCCGAGGCCGAAGCACCCCTCGGCGCGGGGCGGCGAGCGGCAAGGCGACACCGCGCGAGCGGGGCGACGTAGACGACACCCAGCGAGCGGCGGGCGACGCGCGGCGGGAACGACACCCCGTAGGCGCGAAGCGGCGCGAAGCCGGAAGGCGACACCCCGTAGGCGCGAGGGCGGGCGGCGCAAACCAAGCGGTGCGTGGGCCGAGGGAAACCCTAGAAACGCCATAGGGTTGCCCGCCATGTTCTTTCACTTGCTTACCCTGGGGTTTAATGTCTTAATTGCCCCTCGTGCGGGCCCTAGCCGTAAGTGGCAATAATGCTTTGTCCTAATATGTAACTGCAACTAATACCGACCGGACGCCTATAAATACGTGGAGACAAGACGCATGAAGGGGACGGCTTGGCAGCCACTTTATGACCTATCAATCGAATTTACTCTCTTGGGGTCCGTACTCTCATCCACGTCACATCCCGGGGACCCACTCGTGGGCCGCATCGGCTCACGTTCACTCCCCGTGGGAAGCCCTCGCCCTCCTCCCGCGTATTCCCATAGCAAAGGTTAGGGGGCGGGTGCATTCCCCACGCTTAGCGCCGTCCGTGGGGACCGACACAAAAAGCCATGCCGGCAAACACTCGGCAACGCTGGGGCTCGCATACCGCCTGGCCACGCCTCGGCCCGGGCGCGGCCTCCCGCCGGGGCATCGGCGCCACCTCGCGCGAGGCCCAACCCCCGCCCGAACCCAGCCCCGCCGGGCGCGCCCACCGGCACCCAACCCCGGCGGGGCGCGGCCCGGGACGGGCCCACCCTCCTCGGCCCCGGGGCGACGCGCCCACCAACGCCGGGCGGGGGACAAGCACGGAGGCCCCGGTCGACGTATCCGAATTACCCGGTGTCCACGCGGTCCAACAGCCGACCCGCCGCCAAGCAGGCCGAGGCTCCTGTGGTGCGGCGGAGTCGCGCCGAGCCCCTGCATCAAGGGCGCTCTCGACCGGAACCTGGAGGGGTCGGCGAGGGGGTTCACCGAGGACGAAGAAGATGAGGAATGTGCAGGAACGGCCGCTGCGGAAGCGCTTACGGCGCAGATCACGAGAAGCGCAGCCCATTTGAAACCCTCGGTCGAAGGCGCTGCGCCATCGTGGGGACAAAGCCGAGGGGGGCGGCAAGGGGGCAGCTCCGATTGGTCGAGTGGCAGCTTCAGCGACCGCAGAGATACACGGCCCACATGGGGCTCCACGCCCCAGGCCCGGCAGGCGCAATAGCACCTCCCCGCCTCCGCGCCCATAATCACCTGCAGCACGCCGGCGCCTACAACCACCCCAAGCAACAACAGCCCGAACGCGTGCCTGACCCCTGCAACTCACGCCAACCCAAACCCCCCACCGATAACGGTAGCCACCGGGCCGTAACGAGAACCAATACCCGCGAACCTCGCATTATGACCCCGCATCACCTCTCTCCCCGGGCCCCTTCAACCCGGCGGGTGGCCCACCTCCTACACCCACCACCACCTACCCGGATATACGGGCGCATGCATGACGCGCCAGTTCATCATGTCCTACGAGGCGTACCGTGGCAGCGGTAGGGATGAGTCCACCATGGCAAAATCCTTCGTCATAGTGGCAAGAGACATCGCGACAATCATGTACTCCACCCTACCCCCGCCACCATCACACCGGTTAGAACTCCGATCCGCATACATGACAAACTTCAAGGGGGTAGACTCGGCCACGGCTAATTCCACGAGAGCCCTCGGTCATCCAACGACCAACGGAGCCCTTGAAAGATTGGTGGCGGAGGTTTCTCCATACAAAAGCAAGGACCGAGGGTGTGACCGACCCGAGTGTCATAATGGCAGCCCCGGGCGCATAAGGCGGGCCCTTGCCATTTCAAGATCGAAAGGAGGCCGAAAACCTAGCGGAGCTCCATGAGATAATGGAGAAATATCTGAGCCGATGCCGCCACAAAGCAAAGCTCGAGGCCTTCCTACCACAACCCCGCAACCCGCAACCCCACAAAGAAAGATCGCCAAGGGCGGAACACTTCAGCCACCAAGACCGCGCCCGGGGTCGCAGCAATAGACACGGCACCGCCACGGAACAAAGGGCGAACCACCCTCCCAAGCAAACCTACCAACCAAGGGACCAAATGGCCATACAACCCTCGAGACGAGCGCGGTTCGTCTCCCAAAAAAGCAACCCTATTGCCACTATCAAGCGGGGTAGACAAGGGCCACTACACCAAACAATGCCCCTACTTCGGGGAAGGAGTTTATGGATAGCCAGGCAAGCCTCCCAACAAACCCCACCACCAAATCAATCACACCGGAGACCAGCTCAACCTCCGCGATACAACCACTATTCTTACACCCCCGCCAAACTACGCGACCCCCTCTATACCCGGTTTAGCTACCCGGCTTTCAACCGGCCCCGCACCAACGCTCACACAACCAGCCCGGTACGGCAACCAAGGCTACATCACCCATCCCCCTCAAACCCCGGTCAAGCATTACACCTGGCCCCGCACTACCGCCACCCCCGCCACTTCCAACTTTGCCACCACCACCCCCGCCACCGCCATGAAGCAAGAAATGCCCACCACGCCCGAACAATCCTACCTCCACCTATGGAGAGATCCTAGCTATCTCTCGCGGGATCCAATGAAGACCACGGAACAAAAGGCGTAGAAAGGAGTACTACCGCGGGTACACCATGTGGCAGCGGAGGGACCTCATTGAAACAATCAATGGTCCCACATCCCAATCACTTCCAACGCAGCTAGACATGAGACTCAAGGATTACCCCCACACCGACGCGATGGTAATCAAGACAAACATGGCAGGATGGATAGTGAACAAAATCCTAGTCGACACGGAAGCTCCGCGGACATCTTGTTCACCTCCACCTTCGACCGCATGAGGCTTGATCGTAACCTCCCGAAACCAGCGAGAAACCCTCTCTTCGGGTTCGGAGGCCAGGCAAGTCGAAGCGGTGGGCAAAGATCACCCCCGCCATCACCTTTGGGGACCAGCCCCACCCCGAACCGAGAACATAACCTTCGATATAGTGGACATGCACTACAATTACAACGCAATCTTCGGCGGGGGCATCATCAATGCCTTCGAGAGGTAATCCACCCAGTTACCTCCGCATGAAAAATGCCGTCAATCTCTGGAGTTATAGCAGTCTTCGGGGACCAAGACCTCGCAAGGAGCGCGGAGGGCGTAGTCACCCCGTGCCAGCGAAATGTGCACGCCCTCAAACAAGAAAAAAGAGGACAAAGAGAAGGGCGTGAAGAAGAAAGAAAGCGAGGACCCCGAGGAGGGGCAAGATGGACCACCGCGCGCCCAACCGGTGGAAGAAACCAAAAAGGTCGCTTTTCCCGAACGACAAAAACCAGGGAAGTGACCATCTCGCTCTGGCCCCGGACCCCGACTTCGAGGCAAACCTTACCCACCTCCTCGTGATCACTATGATGTCTTCGCAGTGTCGGCCGAGGACCTCCGGGGTTTTGACCGGGAGGTGATTGAGCACAAACTCAATGTCGGGGAAGGTGCAACCCCATGCAAGCAAAAGCTCAGACCAGGATGTCCGAGGAGAAAAACAAGCGGCGCAAGTCAAGGTCAATTGCCTCCTAGACGCCAAAGTCATAAGGCACATCAAATACCCAACCTGGTCGTCTAATGTGGTCTTAGTCAAGAAAAAGCAAGCCTCTCCAAAGACAAGACGAGAACCACCAAGGTGGAGGATGTGCGTAGACTTCACAAGCCTCAACAAGGCCTGCCCGAAGGGACGACTTCCCTTTACCGCGCATCGGCACGCTTGTGGGACGCCAGCGGGGTGCGAAATGCTATCACTACTCGATTGCTTCTCGGGCTACCACCAGATTTGGATGAGAAAGGAGGACGAGGAGAAGACCAGTTTCATAACACCCTTCGGCACCTATTGTTTTGTAAGAATGGCGGGGTCGCCGAAATGCGGGGTCGACCTTCGCCCAAGAATGACCGCGGAGGTCCTCGCAGACGACAAGGCAATCTCGCCTCGCCGATGACATCGTCGTCGTGAGCAGCAAGCTCAGGTCAGATCACATAGCGGACCTCGAAAGGCCGTTCCAGAAACTCCGCGGGGGCCGACTCAAGTACTACCTCCTCAACCTCACAACCCTCGCGACACCGGAACCCGGCGAGGGCCTTCTGCTGCGTGGCGGCCACCCCGCATGCGGTAAGCGCAGTCCTCACAAAGGAAGTCCCCGAACAGCACCAAGTGCGTCAGCCCATCATCTACTACGTATCGGAAACACCGAGGGCCCCAAGAGCAACTACACCGAGCTTGAGAAAGCAGCCTACGCGGTGGTCATGGCAGAAGAAAGCTTAAGCATTACTTTCGTGCACATGAGATCACAAGTACCTTCTTGCTTCCCGTTGGAAAACATCTTGAAACCCCGAGTCGAGTGGGGAGGATAGCCCGATGGGCAACAGAGCTAGGTGACCACGCGATCAAGTTTGTGGGCAGGACAGCAATCAAATCTCAAGCCCTGGCGGACTTCGTAGCAGACTGGACCCCCGACGTGTACAACCAAGCCGCGGTTAGACCCAATATGGACAGCGAGCGTACGGATGGGCGCATGGGGCTCAGCGCGCGGGATAGCAGCTATCCTCATATCACCATCCGGGCGTAAAGCTCCGCTACGCCAACGAGGTTGGAATTCCCGTGCACCAACAACATAGCGTATCACGAGGCAGATTCTGGCGGCCTTAAACAAGCTACGGGCTCTATCGGCCGCGAAGAGCCATCATCGTAACCGACTCGAAGTCGCCTCGGGCCACGCCTAGAAAAAGCTGCGCAGGCTCGAAAACCCGTTAACTACAAAAGTACCTTCTCGGTCGAAAAACTGAGGCTTTTTTTCTAGGCATCACGACAAAGACCATAGCGGGGAGGGACAATGGCGAGGCCGACGAGCTAGCAAAAGCAAAGAAGAACGCAAAAGCCCGCTACCCCGACGTATTCTACGAGGTCATAACAAAGCCCCGCCATCGAAGGACCTCCGCCAAAGGCCAAGACCGTGGAACGCCATAGCAAGCGAAGACTGGAGGGCCCCGATAAGAGCGTATATCAGAGGGCACTTCGAACCTGAGTCAAAGGTGGAGGAGAAGAGGATAGCGCAGAAAGTGAGAGGGTATAGAATGATCGGGCGAAAGCAGCTCTTACAAGGCATCAGTCACAGCACCTTGGCTGAAATGCATCTCAGCACCCGAGGGAACAGCAATCCTCACGGAGGTCCATGAAGGCATCTATGGTTCACACAACGGACCGTGTGCGCTAGTCGAAAAAGTGTTCAGGCAAGGCTTCTATTGGCCCACCGCTGTAAGTGATGCGGAGAACCTCGTCAAGCATTGCGAGGGGTGCCAGCTAACTTCCCACCACTCAAACCTCCCCGAGGCGACAACCACACCAATCTGCCCGACATGGCCTCTCGCAGGTGGGGCATCGATCTTGTCGGGCCAATGCCGCCAGCCGCCAGAAACCTCCGCTACGCAGTCATAGCCATCGAGTACTTCACAAAATGGATCGAGGCCCGCCCCCCTCGCTACGATAACCTCCCCGTTCAGTCGCGTAGTTTTTTCGGCAACAAATCATATGTCGGTTCGGGGGTCCCAAGAGAGATTACGATGAGACAACGGCACACGCTTCGACCGCAAGGCCTTCAAGCGCTTACGCTTCAGATTGGAACCAAAATCCACTTCGCCTCTGCCGCACCCTCAATC
The DNA here is from genome assembly GCA_015847255.1 of Hyparrhenia diplandra. Lineage (NCBI taxonomy): Eukaryota > Viridiplantae > Streptophyta > Magnoliopsida > Poales > Poaceae > Hyparrhenia > Hyparrhenia diplandra. The sequence continues at coordinate 46,667 of JADLZK010004888.1, read as the reverse complement.
CAATGGCCTCGCCGAGAGGGCCAACGGCACAATCCTCCGGGGCATCACCGAAAAAACCAAGGCGCACCGAGGGGAACATGGGCGGAACATCTCACACCGGTGGTATGGTCGCACAACACCTCCGAATGCAGGGCAACAAAATTCACCCCGTTCAAGTTACTGTTCGGGGAGGAGGCCGTACTCCCAGAGGAACTCTCTCACGGTTCCCGAGGACAACCCTCGCGCCAACGAGGAGAGCTCCCGTTCGCCCGGCGACCTTGTCGAAGAAGTGCGGAATCAGGCCGCCCTAAACCTTCACTCATATCGGCAAGAAACCTGCAAATGGCACGACAAAAAGGTCAAGCCCCGCAACCTCGCAGCCGGAGACTTCACGCTCGTCGTCGGGAAGCAAAACGCCAGATGGCAGGAAAATTCGTAGCCAAGTGGTCAGGACCCTTCCTCGTCACAAAGTCAACAAGGCCCGGCTCTTTCCACCTACAGGACCTCGATGGAAACGACCTGCCGCGCACTTGGAACATAGACGATCTCCGCAAATACTACCCGTAACGGCGCCATACCCTGGCGCTCGCGAGCTGTAAGACTTTCCCGATCATTTCTTTCATTCTTCATTTTGCAAGTTTTGTAAGACTTTATCATGTAACCGGGGCTGCACTCTTTTTTCCTCGCGAAGGGGTGCGAGGTTTTAACGAGGCAAAGACCCCATTCTATCAATATATGCGCATCTTTTCCCCAAAACTTGTGTTCGCCTTTTTCAAACCACGGCGCCGAAGAGGCTGGGCGGCGGCCCCCCGCCCTCATCGGCAGACATCGACGAAATGATTACCTCGCCAGGCACGGGATCCACCCTTGCCCCAGCGGAAGCCAAACACGCCTGGGGGCTCGCTAAAATACAACCCCGCCCGCGGACCCCGAGCATGGGCCGCGCGGGAGGTAAAAAGCACAAGACCCCGGCAAGTCACGCCTGGGGCTCGCAAACAAAGCCCCACGCAGACCCCGAGCACGGGCCGCACGAAGGTACAAAAAGCCCCGCAGCCCCCGCAAATCACGCCCCGGGGCTCGCAAACAAAACCCCACGCACCCCCAGTACGGGCTGCGCGGGAGTACAAAAGCCGCGCACCACGGCAAATCACGCCGGGGCTCGCAAAAAACCCCATGCGGACCCCGAGCATGGGCCGCGGAGGCAAAAGCCGCGCACCCTCGCAAGTCATGCCAGGGGCTCGCAAAAACAAAAACCCCACGCGGACCCCGAGTATGGGCCGCGGAGGGCTAAACGCCGCACCCGGCAAGTCATGCCGGGGGCTCGCAAAACAAAGCCCCACGCAGACCCGAGAATGGGCCGCGTGGAGGTACAAAAAATGCACACCCCGGCAAGTCACGCCAGGGGCTCGCAAAACGAAAACCCCCGCGGACCCCGACCGTGGACCGCACCGGAGGTACAAAGCCGCACACCCCGGCAAGTCACGCCCGGCTCGCAAAAACGAAAAGCCCCCGCGACCCCGATCGTGGGCCGCGGAAGCACAAAACCACGCACCCCCGACAAGTCACGCCCGGGCTCGCAAATACAAAGAACAAAGAAAAAACCAAATCCCAACAACCACGATCCCAAGGATGTCAACAATCAAAGCGCCAGATCCTCGAGACAACGCAAGAAGTAGTTACACCAACCCGAGGACAAACGCTTAAGTGCCCCCAATCAAGCAAAGGACACCTACCTAACCCACCATAAAGATTAGTACAAGGCTATACACCACGAAGATGAACCCATACCCCTATGCCACTATAAAACCAGCCCCAACCCCACTACAACAACACATCGAGAAACACCAGGCCACTAACCGTCAAGACAACACCAAATGGCCAATGCGCGCCAAAACTAGCAAGCCCACGCTCCTCAGAGCTTACTTTGCGAGACCCCGCACAAATATAGCCCCACCAAAGATACCCTTCGACACCACAATGGAAAATGTAAACCACGAGCGGCCGGCGTACAACAACAAGGGCTCCTCGCAAACCCAACCCGGCAAAACTGCCGCCGGGAGCCCACGCGCACTTGACTCCGAAACTCCAGAGCAAAGGTTCCAAAGCAGAGGACACCGCAATGGAGAATGTAACATCCTCCCAAGCGGTAGGCCACCAAAGGAATCAAAGTTCCGAGAGCCCCAACCACAAGGTCCGGCCCGCCCGGGGCGCCAACCGCAAACGAGTAGCCGCAGCCGCGGAACCTCGCGCCTATTCAAGCTCCACAAGAAGGGCATTCAGCGCAAGTTTCCCAACCATCACCTCCGACACCGCATCAACCAGCTCGAAGTAGCCCCGAACCCCCGAAGCAGGACTCAAAAACCCCGCGCCCACAACAAATAGGACTAGGAGGCCTCGGGAAAAACCCGCTAGCAAACAACCCCGCACACACCAGAAACCCAGGGTAACCTTGGGCGATCTGGTAGATAAGGCTAGCTAGTCGGTTTCCTTCGTCCGCAAGCAAGGAAAGCAATGCGGAAAGTCAAATCACGCTGTAACCGTTAACTTGAATCAAAGTCGCTTTCCCTCGCTGCGACTTCGTCTGCGCAAAAAACCTCCGCAAATCCCGGCGAGCCTCGCTAAAAGAAGCGTAGGGCGTCGCCGCGACATCATCCGCGCAAAAAAACCCCCGCCGTCCAGCGAGCCTCGCTAAAAAGAAGCAGAGGGCATCGTCGCGAGTTCGTCTGCGCAAAAAACCTCCGCAGTCTAGCAAGCCTCGCCAAAAGAAGCAGAGGGCGTCACTGCGACTTCGTCTAAACGACCAACGACCTCGCAAAACCAGCGAGCCTCGCTAAAAGAAGCAGAGGGCGTCGCTACGACTTCGTCTGCACGATTACAACCTCACAAAAACAGTGAGCCTCGCTAAAAGAGGCAGAGGGCGTCGCTACGACTCGTCTACGATTACAACCTCTCGCGGCCCAACAGAGCCTCGCTAAAAGAAGCAGAGGGCGTCGCTGCGACTTCGTCTACACGACTACAACCTCACAAAAATAGCGAGCCTCGCTAAAAGAAGCAGAGGGCGTCGCTGCGACTTCGTCTACACGATTCTAAGCTCGCAAGAACAGCGAGCCTCGCTAAAAGAAGCAGAGGGCGTCGCTGCAACTTCGTCTAAACGACTATAACTACACATCGAGCCTCACAAAAAGAAGGAACTAACAAACCCCCAAACCGCGAGCCTCGCCGGAGAGAGAAGAGAAAAAAGGGAGATAAGATTACAATAACCCCGCAAGAGTACATAAAATTACAACAACCCCACAAGGGGGCACAAGATTACAACAACCCCGCAAGGGGGCATAAGATTACAACAACCCCGCAAAGGGGAGATAATATTACAACAACCCCGCAAGGGGAGACAAGATTACAACAGGCCCCCGCAAAGGCAAGCCTATTAACATGGCCCTAGCAAAAGGCGACGCAACACCTACCGAAGGCAAAGGAACACGACAACACTCACCGTCATCAGCCACAAAGCCCCTCGGCCACCCGCTCAAGATAATCCCCCCCAACACCTCCTCGACAAGAGCCGCCGCATCCATGCCACGAACTCCGCCCCGTCGACCACTTTGACGTCGAGGCGGGAACCCTCGCAGGCCGCCCTCCGAGAGCCACCCTCCCTGCGGGTCACCGGCCAAACATAACGGCCCCCACAACAGGGTTGGGCCCGGACGACGTGGGAGGGCCCCCGAAGAACCCGCCGTCGATAAACTCGCCGCAGTCCCGGATATCAAGCTCCACGGGCTCCGTCTTCGGCACAACCACCGCGCACCCCCGCCGTCCACACGAAGTCGACCGCCTAGAGCAATAGCCACGCCTCCTCGTCCCCGAGGTCCTCGTCAAAATACAACCGCCGAGGGCCCCACTCCGAAGACGGCGCTCAACTTGCCGATCGGACCGAGGTCATGTCCGCGCCAAAACATCTCCCGCCACTGGTTCTTCTCATCATACCTCCGCTCCCGCGCCCACCAAAAGGCCTCAAACCGAGCCCGGGATACTTGGCCCGCGGCATGAGCCCAAGTCTCCCGAGATGAAAACGTCTTGATAATTCATCATCGGGGGACAACATTTAGCACCCTCCTCCGCGAGCCTGCAGAGGATCTGCGCCAGCGGTAGTCAACCGCTTAGTTACCACCCGCATAAAAAGAGCCGCACCAAACCCCGCCCAACGACACAATCACAACACAAAAGCATAAGGCGATAATCATGTTCAAAAACAAGGCGCACCCTCGATGGAGTGGCCACAGACAACACAAGAGTTAACACGCAGAGCTCAAAGCCCCGCGCCCCCCAAAGTACACCCTAAACTCTCTCTCACACATTGTCAACCCGGCTAGGGTTCGTGGAAGCCAAGCCGCCGCCAGGCTCGAGAGGCCTACATGGCGGGCGGTCGCGGCTGATCCCCGCAGCCAACCTCTCCGCCATCCCCGCGGCCGGCGCTCACAGAGCATCACCCGCCAAGGGTGCACCCTTCGACCCGCGCCCCGCCTAGCCATCGGATGGCTCCTCGGACCTTTGAGCCTCGCCGCCGTGGCCTCCGCTTCATCCCTTGCTTAGAGAGCAGCCGCCAAAGCCCGCACGTAAGGAAAATGACATGGGTCAAACAACCTACCCCCGACACAAGGCAAGGAGAAAATCAGGGCACCGCAAGAAAAAAACCTGTACCGCGAAGTCGCAGCCTGGGCCTCCCGCATAAGCGGCATCATGGCCGATTCAAGGAATTTCTTCAAAACCTTCCCGCCGGATGGCGGAGGTGGGCGTCCCCCGAATGGCGCCTCATCTCCTCCTTCTTCGGGAACTTGAGCTTTCTGGGGCTCATCAAGATGTGGACAGCCCGCACCCTCAAAAGGTGTGCTTGAGCGGGGCCCCCACGTAGCCCCGAAGTTCGCCGCATGATGAACCAGCGGTTACGCCCGTTAGTGTCATCTTCGGCCCGATCCCCGCGGCGGCGGCGGGGTTCCACAAAGAGCTGCGGGAGCCGGAGTCTCCCCGCGTCACCAAAGCATCATTGCCGAGGGGTTCCTTCACCGAGCTCATCTCCGCAAGCCAAAGTCTCGTCGGCGAGGACAACCGCGCCCAGCTCCACAACCTTCTTGAGTGCGGCCTCCTCGCCCGAGACTTGGCGGGCGGGCCTCCATGGCCGTCGGCGTTGCGGCGCGAGGTATCCACCACCTCGTCATGTGTCTTCGAAAATTTCTCTAAAGAGCGAAGAAGGCTCCGCTTGCTTCTTTCCAAGATAAGTCGCGCGCCACCTCCGCTTCGGCCACGGGGTCCAGCTTGTCCGCCCTCTTCTTCAAAGACCTCCGTGTTGTCCTTCGCTCGCCGCGCTGCGGAACGACCCTCCGCGGTCGCCCGAGAACCAGGATCTCCGCAGCTTTCACCGCGATGTCCCCGCTCCCCGCTCTGGAGCGGGAGGACGTACCGATGCTCGGCCTTTGGAATCCGATCCGGCCGCACACCGCGGCCCAGAAACGCCGTCGCCCAAGTTGGACTCGAATCGAACCCCCCTCCCCAATATCGGGCCGGTGTGCAGATCCGACCCGGCTCCACGTCCAACCTCCTCACACGCGAACCCCCCTCGGAGTTGGCGACGCCAGAAGGCCATGCCCTCGCTTTCCACCATGCTCCTCGTTGTCGAGCTCACCTTGATCACGCCGGCCCTCCACGAGAATATGGCACCGCGCCGATCGGGTCTCGCCCGGCGCGCGTGCGGAGGGCATCACCGAGCGGCCCCCGCGGGCTTGAGCCTCCGACGCAAAGCGCGGCCGCACCGCCGCGACCGACGCTAAGGGTCGGCCACCTCCCACACGCCGCGCCGGCGCAGCCTCCTCGTGGCCGTGGCGTGCGCAGCTGGATGCGGCGGGTCAACCTCCTCCTCCCACCTGGGAAGTCTCCATAACGGACGGCGAGGGAGCCCGCCCCCATCGACCTGGACGGATCGGTCGTCGCTCCACGCTCCGCCGGAGCCGCTAATGTCATGGACGAGGAAGGCCGCCCGCGCCAAATGCAGCGGGGACGCCCGCGCCCGGGCTCCGGAGCTCCACGACCAAGGCGGGCGGTAGTCACCCCGGTGTCCACCGGGCGGCTCGCGCCCTACCTCCGCCGTGGCCCGCGTGCCCACCTATGGGGCCCCCGGCCCTCGAGCCGCCTCCGCTTCTTCGCGACTTGACACCGGCCCCCCACGTTCACCTCCTCCAACGCGGGCGCTCAGTAGAACACCTCAAACCGGTCAAGCACTCGGTTCAACCTCCGGCGTGACCCAAGGGCTAGCCGCATCTTCTTGAGCTCCGCCTCCTCGCACTTTCCGATCGGCTCCTCCGTCTGCTCTCAACCTCGACCAGAACCCGGCGGACGGCCGCCTCTCCCCCGAGCCGGACCTCCAAACCCTCGGTGCTCCCGGAGGTCAAGCACCGGAGACTTCCAGTCCAGTCCCCGGTACTTGTCAACATCTTCCACCACCGGCCACACTGCGCCGACGACGACAAGGGAAGCACCCCTCGCCCGACGAACTCCTCCACCAAATCCGTCCCGACGGGTAGTGGGACATATTGGAGAGCATCACCCGCCGCTCCGCTCAGGCATTGGTCTCCCCGCCCATTGTCCTTCCGGAGGATCCCGAAGATTCCGCGGGGCCCCGCACAACTCTGGAGCCTCCGAGAGCTCGTAGTAGAACCACCTCGACTGACCAATCCATGCAGACCACTTGCTCCTCTCGAGCCGGAATCGGCGGCCGGCGACCACGGGCGGTACACGGCGAAGGTGTACACCGCGCATCGCCGCTGTTCTTGCACCCGGCACGGCCCGCAGGCGGCCGCGGGTGCATCGCGGTGGTGTTGAGAAAGGCGTCCACATCCGGCTCCAAGCCCGAGCGGCAGCGAGATGAAGATTGAAAGCTTTGTGAAGCACGCAGGGTTCACCGTGGTGGAAGCGGAGCCCGAGCCGCTTCAACACCTCCGGACGAACTCAGCGGGATCGAAAGCGCAACCCCGAGAAAGAACTCCGCGAACACCACCGCTTCATTATCCTTCGGCCGGGATGCGCACCTCACGCGGTGGCCGCGCCAGCGTGAACGAGGTAGCGGCTCCTCGTACTTCAGCTCACTCTCCCCAACCTTGCCGAGGGAAACAAGAGGGTGGGGAGGTCTCCTTCGCCTTGCCCCTTAGCGGCCTCCGCAGCCTTGACATCTTCGTCAAACCAAAGGAGCCTCACGCAAGACCTCTCGAAACACGCCTAGGAACCCACGCCACCACAAGAGCACAGCGCGCACGAGAGAGAGAGAGAGAAACACAAGAGCAGAGGTGAGTGAAAATGGGAGCACAAAGTTTTGCGGCGGCCGCGGCGATTTATAGGCCGAAGTCCCGGCGGGAACGGACCCCGAGGGCGCCCTATAATCCGCCGCCACGTGCCCCGACGGTTCGCATTCAACGCCCCTGTTCACCACAAAATGCGAACCGCCCACCGCCACCAAGGCCAAACACGCGTCCAGGCCCACCGGTGGCGGCCCGTGGAAACTCGGGCGTCGGCAGGCAAGGCTTAGCCCCGCGGACGCCCGCGCCATCCGCGGGCCTCCCTCGAGGTTCGTTGCTCCGGCCCGAGCAACACCGGACCATACCCCCGAGAGGCTATCAAGGGAGGGACCCTCGCCAAGGGACCCCAAAGTAGCTCCCTCTCGGGCCCAAGAGCGACACCCCTTGCAGCGCGCGGGGCGGCGACGGCGACACCCGCGGCGCTGGGGCGGCGCGCGCAAGGGCGACATCCCCACAAGGCGCGGGCGGCGGGCCGGCAGGTGACACCTCCGCAGTGCGGGGGCGCGGCGAGGAAGCACCCCCGCAGCGGGGGGGGTGAGCCGGCAGGCGACACCCCTCGGCGCGGGGGCAAAGCGCCGAGGATGCACCCGCGGCGCGGGGCGGCGGAGCGACACCTGCGGCGCGGGGCGGCGTGCTCAAGAACGACACCCCCGCGGGTGCGGGGCGGCGAGCCGGCAAGGTGACACCCCCTCGGGCGCAGGGCGGCGCGCGCCAAGCGGCAAGGCGCAAAGGGAAACCCTAGAAACGCCATAGGGTTGCCCCGCCATGTTCTTTTTACTTGCTTACCCCAAGCGGAGTCTCCGCCGAATTGCCCCCGTGGCGGGCCCTCCAGCCGTAGTGGCAATAACGCTTTGTCCTAATATGTAACCCGCAACGATACCGACCGGACGCCTATAAATACGTGGAGAGAAGATGTATGAAGGGGCGATTGGCGCCCACTTTATGACCTATCAATCGAATTTACTCTCTTGGGGTCCGTGCTCTCATCCACGTCACATCCCGGGACCCACTCGTGGGCCCCGCATCGCCACGTTCACTCACATTGGAAGCCCTCGCCCCTCCTCCCTCTATTCCCATAGCGAAGGTTAGGGGGGCAGGTGCATTCCCCACAATATGATTCTTGACTTTTGGCTCATTGGTCTTCCAAACTCCAACCTCCAGCTTTTGTGGAATGAAAGATTTCAACACCTTCACACCGGAAGCAAGGGACCTAGGACCCTCGGGGGGCTAACCCGACTAAGGTAGTCGGTTCAACCGGCTTGGTTGGCGCCCCGACTTGATCATTTTGGCCGATTGGATCAATCGGCCTAGCCGGCTCTTGCTTGCGCCGCATGACCATCTAGCCACGTTTGACGCTGTAATGCTTGCGCCAAACTAGCAACAATGGTGAGCGTCATCTTGCCTTCTTCAGTTTGATCAGCCAACACTTGTTGTCCTAAATTCTTAGGAACATTCGGTGCACGGGACGGGGCTCACCAATGATCACGTTCTTGCCTTGAGCTGTAGTAGCTTGCTCAGACGGATCAAGATGGCGGAGCCTTGACTTCAAGTGTCTTGGCTTCGTGCTTCTTGGCTTCAATCATATGCACCGAAAAAGGATTCTTGTCTAGTCGCATGTCGGTAAAGACTTAATCGGCCCTCATTAAGAGCCGATTGTACCTGCCGACGAAAGACATTACAATCATTAGTTGCATGAGAATAAGAATCATGGAATTTGCAAAAACCCACTTTTTAAATACATCTGCAGAAGGCATGGTATATTTAATCTTAATGCATCCGATTTTCAATAACTCATCGAAGATTCGGCCGCATTTAGATACATCAAAAGTAAATTTTACTTCCTCATTCCGATTCTTGTTAACCGGCTTGAGAGAAGGGCAAGTTACTTGTTTATTCTCATCCGCCACCTAATTTTAGTAGCCAATACTTCTTTGCTCTCATCGTCGGACGAAGAATAATCGTCCACACACTGCATGTTAGAACGATGAGATTTATAATCATGATCTTGAGAGTCCTTCAAACATGTTTCAACAAAGAATAGCCCTCTCAAGTAAATGAGGCAATGTAGTAAATTGAATATGCTCAAGCTTATCTCTAATCTTAGGATGCAAACCATTATATATCTACTAAATGACACTCGAAATCATCAAATGATAGCATCGGTTTTTAATTTCTTTGCAACGCCTCATAAACTCAAGCGTAAACTCACTACGCCCTTGCCTAACCGATGTCAAATGAGATAATCTAGTTTCTTGGACTCCATCATAAAAGTGAGCATGAAATTTTTCTTCTAATTGAGCCCAAGAACCAATAGTAGATGATGGCAAAGAAGTAAACCATAAAAAAGTAGTGCCAGTAAGTGATAAAGGGAAATTATGACATTTCATATAATCATGAGCACACCCTTCACCTAACTGAGCTAAATACATGCTAACATGCTCCATGGTACCCTTTTGTCCAATCTAAGTGCTTCTGGCACTTTGCCATGGACTTTTATTATGGATCCGGATCAATTGAGCTAGCAATTCTTAGGGCAAAATGTATGTCGACAATGGTGGTCTCTTCAATCATGTAAATCTCCCGATTCCACATTTTTAGTGGCGATCACCCCGTGATCATCCTCTAGCTCATCATGATTTCCCATAACGATTGAGTGAGGGCGTTCCAATCTTCCAATGCGATAATATGCGCCAAGACGACGCATTGGGATTTCCATCTCTAGGATGGCGTCCTTCGAGGACCTCAACTTCAAAGTTGAGTTGCCTCTTCTGGGGCATTCTTAACTTCGGGTTGAGCTTCTTCAACCGACTCCTAAGTGATGCAAGTGGAATGGGGACTTGTCTATGCGGACGTCTCCACGGAAACTTGTCTCGAGCACCCGGAGGTCTCCCCCTCAACCTAGGATCGGAGGAAACAATAGAGCTGGTAACCATCTGGGGAACCTATGCTCTCTCCAAATACTTACCATGAGTAAACGCGACGTTGTCACTTTTATGATCGCTGAAGAAAATTGGCGGCTCATTTGCAAGTCTTTGCAAATGCTTAATTCTCTCGAACTTCGGTTCGATTCATTAGTGCGTGAGTTTGGGGAATGCGTCTTGCACTCCATGCAATTTCCGGCATTCCTCACGGATGCCTATCTCCCCATAATGCTTTGGGAAATACATTCAACAGATTGAGCCTTATGGAGATCCCAATCATAGGCTCTCAATATTTGATAATGGACATCCTCCCAACTTCGGTGGGGTTTCATTGATATACGTCGAGGTGACGGTGCGCGGCATGTACCGCATAACTCAATATACACAGATGGGAAATACTTACTCCTTTCCAACGCACTAGGTGTAAGGGGGTATTATTTTCTTATGCAATTGTCCCGATTTGGTTAGTATTGCATCTTGCAATTTTTCACCTCCTCCTCCCCCGACCTAGGGCTCACAAAGTGCCTTAGGCGATCTCGAAGGCGACCGGGGGCGACTCCGGTGCGCCCCCACGGCGAGGCCGCCGCCCGCCCAACTCCGGTGGCAGCCGCGGCCACGAGGGAGATGCGGCGGACCGCGGCTCCCTGCCGGTGAGCGGGATGGCGTGTGGTTGAGTGCTCCTCGGGCGGCGAGGAGGCTTCGTCCTTCTCAATCCGACCGAGGAGCTCGGTGCCTAGGTGCCGCTTTCGGCGAGTCGAGGCGACGGCGTGGCGGCGGCCATGCGCCCTCCGGCTCTCGTCCCTGTCTCCCGGGCGCTTGCTCCGGGTCGGCGAAGAGCCGGTGAAGGTTTCGTCGGGCGATTCGGGAGCTAGCTTCTTCGTCTTCGGGCGGCGACGCCGTGAACCGGTGGAGGCGACAAAATCGGGTGCTTCCCTTCTTCTTCGTTGTGGAGGTGGTCGAGGCTCTTTCAAAGCTCGGATTCGGATGGGGAGGTCCGATCCGACGGATGTTGCGGTATAAACATGAGTTTCCTTCATGGATTGGAGAGGGATTTCGTTCCTCGGTGTAGTCGTCCGACAAATGATGGACGCGACGGGCAATGGAAGATGGAGATTGTTGTAGAATCGTCTCGTAGGGGTTTCTTTTGTAATTTTTAGTTTTACTAGGGTCTTTTCTCGTAGTTCCGGATGTACGCGTGCTCGGTGGTCCAAAGAGATCTATGGTTAGGTTAGGTGGTAGGATTTCGGTCTTCTCTAGCTCCTTCTTCTTCTTCAACGGCGACGATGTCGCTCCTCCCAGAGGCGGTGACCATCGGGTCGGTTTCTTTTCCTCCTCCACGTTTGCTCCTTCTGATTTACCGATATGGCGTGGATGGTGGTCCGTTCATGTAGAAAACTCAAGTTTGAGGATCCATGCCGGCGTGAAGAGGAACTGGGGCTCCGGTGGTCACAAAAAGCGGCGGCGGCGGCGACGACGAGGAAGGTTGAAGAAGCTGAGAGAACTAGCTAGGGTCCTGTTTGTGATTCTGAGTTTCTTTAGGGACTTTTCTATAAACTTCCAGATGTACTGTGTACCTTTTTAATATAAAGGTCCTCTGTCGCAAAAAAAAAGTATTGCATCTTGCAATCTATGTAGCCTCAACTTCTGGTTGACAGGCTAATTTCTGCAACAACAACCATATAATCTTCTTGATCTCCTTGATCAAGAATTTAGCTAGACCATTTTGTATGTGGACACTTGGTACTGAATGCTATACCTTGATGCCCATAATTAGGTGATAATCATCAATAGCTTTCAACCTAATCTCACCAAAGATTATCCATTTAAATGGACTAAATGTGATTATCAGGGAAATGAAGATTGGAGGAAACATTGGTTTCTAGTGGACAACAGGTCCACCTAGCTCCATCAGGTAGGGGCATCAATAAGTACCATCAAAATCTAACCAGCCCAACGGGGGCTGAACATGTCTACAAATGTCACCTTGTATCCTTTGTAGAAACACGGGTGACTCATCCCTAAGCTTCGGGAGATATGGTCTAGTTATGAGCTTTTCGCTTTGCACATGCAATGCAATTTAGATCTTCGGGATTTTAGGGAAGCTCTCCAATATCATGGGTTAGCAGAATTGTCGATTACCATTATCAACATTCCCAAATCAAGGAGATCTAGTCAGTCATGCCAACTTGGGATGACTCTCGGATCCTAACGATGGATTTTATCGCAACATATTATTTGGTGGGCTTTATGCACATGTAGCGCAAACCTAGTGGCAACGAAAAGGAGTTTTTCCACCACTTGATTTTGACATCCATGAGCAGATATTCAGTATCTTGCTCAACTTGGTCCCTATGCGGAAACCATCCCCATGGATACAAGTCGAATTGGACTTGTATGGCAAGTCCAACTTGAAGTTGTATGAGAAGTACAGTTGAACTTGGATGCCAAATCCAACTTGAACTTGTATGAGGATTTCAAATTGAACTTTGATGCCAAATCCAACTTGAACTTGTCCTCGAAGAGTTTGAATTGAACTTGGATGCCAAATCCAACTTGAACTTATATGAGGAGTTCGAATTGAACTTGGATGCCAAATCCAATGAGGAGTTCGAATTGAACTTGCATGCCAAATATCATCACGTTTCTAAGCTTCAGGCTCAGTGGTGAAGTGAGGATTATGTTGACTCTTCTTGTCCTTGCTTCCGGAAGGACTTTGGTAGAGCTCAACTAGATGTTTTGGGGCACGATAAATGCGGGTATCCCATGCCTCCGCATCTAGAACAGAGGTCCTACTGCTTAGGTGTTTCACATATGACCTTCTCAGATTCGCTTCTTTATAGCACAAGGGGGTACGTTTTGCGTTATGGATGCAAAGATCTAAGTACCCATAGGGAGAACTAGGGTGACACTTCTGGTGTCTACTAGAATATTGCTTCCGACAATAACCGTATTGTTTCCAGTTTTCATGGAAATATCTAGTCTCCTCTGGACTATATTAGTGGTGCTACGGTCAATAGGACATATTTCCTTTCTAGCCATAGGTGCCACCGAATAATTTTCCTATAAAATATTTTTTTCATTCTAGGAAACAATATAAGGTTTGGAGGCCTTACAAAACATCATCGCTCTTCGGGAGCATTATTCATGACCATAACACTGATGGTATGACATGCATGTAACATTTCATGGTACTCGGTAGGGGAATACTTCAAGTCCCATGAAGACAGAGTTCTTATCAAGAAGGTCATCCACTATTGGCATCAATAATCTTGTTATTGTGCCTTCACGAGCTACAGGCTCAGTGATAAGAGTGGGACTCATGCTCATTTTCCTTGTTCTTCCTCTAAAAGAACATTGGTAGAGCTTGGCTAGGTGTCTCAAGGTACAAGAATTGGTAAACCAATGTAATTGTACCACCACATCCGTTGCAGGGATCCTACTCATCAGATGTTTCACTTGTGACCCTTTTAGTTTGCCACTACCGTGGGTCTATATATGTATATCGTCGGGTTTGACCCCTCGACATTGGTAGCCCAAGTGTGGTAGCCGCCGCCGTATAGGCCAGCTCGGCAAACTTTCTTTCCAATTTCTAGCATGTCATGCAAAAATAGTATTTACTTCGGGTAAATACAATGCGCAAAATTACGAGTCGGTTATGCATAATCTTCAGGATTATGTGTGCATAATCTTCATGATTATGCAACCATACATAATCTTTGTTGACGGTAGAAACACCCTGTTTTTACATAGTCAAACCGTCAACTAAGTACACCTTTTCAGAAGCTAACAACCATATAAATAATGATTTCTTATGCAAATAACCTAGTTCCACATGTAGATGTCAATATTTGTATGCAAATGTGAAACTGGAGGAAATCTGGCTGAAATGACACATTCGGTCACCATCCAGTCGACCCTCCAAGTATGGTCATTGGACAAATTGACATCACCATCATGATCCCCATATCCTATAATGCTTCGACACAAAATTTGAAGTCATTTGGCCACAAGACCCACTTCGGCCAACCATGGCCATTTCATCCTGACATGTGGGACACCTTCTAGAAGGGTTAGAGAAGGCCAGGGCCCAATGGACCCACTTCGGCCGACCTAGGACCTTTGGCCCAAGGACATCTGCCACGTCACCAATCCGTGGGAGATCACTGGAAGCATCTAATTGGTCCGTCAAGACGTCTCCTGGATCCTATGGGTACAAAATAAACGTCACGGCAAGTTCTGGACTCAAGACGCAGGTTTTAAAGGGGACCAACATACCCAAACCGAGGGATGGCCCACATGTAATGGTGTGGGGTCGGCCGACCGGGCCCACATGCCCAATGACGTCCTCCCACGCCCAGCACATTGCCCACATGCTGAAATTACTTCGTACGTTGATCCTAAGGCGGTTGCATGGCGGTTGGATCCAATGGTGGGTGATAGAAGTCACACGGATTGATGACATGGCGCTGGAGTAGCCCTTACTCCATCTCGGGGCTATAAATACCCCCTTACCCCCTCACTTCCAAGTCATGACCACAAGGAAGATCTCCACTCCTATGTAGTAGGCGAAGCCCTGCTCCTTTAGTGTATTAGTAGAGTGAGTGAGAGAGAGAGAGAAGTCTTCTGGAGGAAGTCCCGGTCCTGTCGGGAATCTCCTCCAAGTTGTATCTCTGCGAGTATACTTCTTCTAGTAAGTAATATATTCTGAGTTCTTTTATAGTTTGCATATCTGGTTTAGTATAGTAGCTAATAACTCGTTCTTCACTGGTATATTGCTTTACTTTGAGTAATTGATTTACTTCTAGTAGAGTGCTCTAGCTTCTGATCAAAGTTAGAGTAATAAGCATAGCGTAGACGTGGTGTCTAGGTTGTTCTTATCAGTATTTGCCGCTTGCTGCTCGGATGGATCGTGATAGCCAGTAAGGTGGTGACAGCCCTTCTGGTCTCTGTATAGATCACCACGTGTTTAGGCAAGTTCTTAAAAGGTGAGGCTCCAGTAAAATAGTAGCTTGTTAAGTGGTGGCTTCATTCACCATTTTCTCACCTACTTGCCTCGCGATTAATGAGGGTCGATAGAGCCACGTTAGCTACCTAGCCTATCCGCATATCATAGCTATAGGAAACCTCTCATCTCAACTATCAAGATACACACCTTGTGTCATCATAGGACGAACTTAGATTCTCTGTTAGTTCACTTCACGCCCTCGTGGAAATCGATACCTAGAATACTCCCTGAAAAGCTACACCGATGGCCGTGCCCTTGTGGTTCACCATTTGCCATCCTTAGGTGTGTCGCTTTAGTGGTAACGCTAAAAGCTTGCCAACAATCTTCGTGGATTACGTTGTTTCCTAGATATACATGTAATCTCCCGGATTACCATGCAATTTATATCAAATGTAAACTTGCAATAAATAAATCAGCAGATTTAAGTAAATGCAAGAAATAAATTGCAAGAAGTAATGTAAAACTTGCAATAAAGTAAATATTCATGCCGAGTGTGTATGGCTTCCGGCCATAATAACCTTTTATGGACTTCATACCACACAAGAGCATGATATAGTGAATATCATGTCCACTATCTACATCGTGTATAGGGCTTCGGGCCGTATGTGTGTTGACTCCGTAATCATTGGTGCACTAATCAAATGGTTTATACCATTACCATGTAAGCGGGCCGCCCCGAGATTTTGGGGCCCGGGCGACACCAAAAAATTGAGGCCCTTTGCGTGTGCATCTACTCCCTCTGTCCCATGGAGTTTGACGTTTTTGACTTATGAACTTCACATTTGACCATATATCTTATTCAAAATATTTATGTAAATAATAAAATAAATTAATCAATATTTAAATATCTTTATTGATAAAATAAATCATAACAAAGTAAATCTTATTTATGCAAAAAAAAAATTGAACAAGACGAATCATTGAACGAAATGACAAGGAATCCATGGTGACAAACTCAATGGGACGGATGGAGTAGGTACGCCGTCGCCGCATCGATCGCTTGAATGCAGCTAAGAGTGTAGCGAGTTCGATCGATCATCATCCTCATTGTATAGAGCAGCTTGTGCTATCGGGATTGATAGTAATCTTCCAAATTATAAGTCATTTTGACTTTTTGATACATCTAGTTTGCTACATATTTAGATAATATGCCTAGATATATAGCAAAATGGATGAATCGAAAAGTCAAAGCGACTTATAATTTAGAACGGAGGGACTATTAGTTTACTCCTGCACATAATAATTACTAATTCATCCATATGCACTTTGGCATGTCGAAATCGACACCATATGCACCGGCATATGCTTGGCATCCTCATCCCTCCTTCTCTCCACTCGGCCTTGTTTAGTTCCCCAACTTGGGGTTCAAAAAAGAAGGCTTTTGCACTGTGCAAAAAAAAAGATTTCCCGTCACATCAAAATGTCGGCACATGTTTCAAGTACTAAATATAGATAAAGTCGAAACTAATTGCACGCTTTGTTGCACTTTCCGAGACGAACATTTTCAAACCTAATTAATCAATGTTTGGACAATAATTCACAAATACAAACAAAATGCTACGATTGTGCTTTCTGACCCGGATCCTCCCCGCTGCGGGAACTAAACAAGGCCTCTATCTTTTCAGGGATACGAAAACGAGAGAAGGAGAGGGGCATCGGCACTTTGCCCTCGTGGGGCGGCGGCCGCAGCCCGCTCGCCGCACGGCTTCCACTTGCTGCGTCGCGGTGTAGCCGCCCATGGCTAGGCGCATGGCGTCCTCCGACGAGGTCCTATCTTGTGAGCCTTCGGGCCGGGTCGCCGGCGACGGCCGGCGCTATCGTATCCGCGGTTGGGCGAGATCGGCGGCTCGCGGCTTCGTGCCATGGCTTGCTATTCATGCTGCGCGCAGCTCCGGCGGCGGTGGTGGGGCGGGGCTCCCACACGCTCCCGCTGGTTTTGTGAGCTGGGGCAGCGTGCACGCCCGGGCCGCGTGGCGCGCCGCGGAGGAGACGCCGGGGCCGCCGTCCTGCTGCGGAGGGGCATGATTCGCGCGCTCGGTCGGCGGGCGGATCCGCCCCGCGCCGGGCTCGGCCGGGGGGCCGCAGTTCGACCGCAAAGCGCGCTGGGCTGCGGCTGCGCGGCCGGGCAGCTCACCGCCGAGCTCGCGCCGTTCGTGCGACCGCGGCGTGCGCCGAGCGCCGGCGCCCCGCGCCGGGCGTCGGGCCACACCTTTGGCGCCCATGCCACTCCCGTGGCGTCGGCCGGATCCGCCGGGCCACCGCTGGCGGACCAAGGGCGCAAAAGCGGATCAGGTCCGTGGCGGGCTCGGCTGGACCCGCACCATCCCCTACTCGAGGTAAATGTTTCATGCTTGTCACGGGACGCTGGTGGCACACTTCAGACTGTTCATGGCGAGTGGAGGCGGGCCTTCCTTGCATCGCCAGCGAGCCCAGGCGCAGCCTTCTATGCTTTGCCTTGGTTGGAGAGCAACGGCAAAGATAGCCGCCATGAGGTTGCTTTCCCCGACGGGTGTGGAGGCAGCCATCCCCGCACCGCACCGCCATGGTCGCCTCCTGGGTGGACAACGACGGGCGCGGCGAGCCGCCATCACGCCAAGCGCCATCGACGCGCCAACGACTCAATAGGTGTGTTCATGTGTATGTGCTTGTTCATAGCGTGTTGCAAGAACAAGTCGCGTATGTAAAGAATCGATTTCTCACCTTCGCACCCTTTGCTTTGTAGAGTCTCGCGGCCGATAACGTGTTAGAAATCAGTAGTTCTTTGGACACGTGAGCACATAGACACAAGAACACAGGATGAACACATGGTGCCGAGAGGAAGAGAATTCTATGCTTTGGATCAATAGAGTCGATTTCCGTTGGGGGTTGTTGCATGAATCGATAGATCTCGTCAAGGGGATGCCGTAGATGCCCTTGGTTCATCGGGAAACCCACCGCCAGCGAGATGCGTCGCCGCACCCGCCGTGCTTCCTCTCCCTAATACGCTACCACGCGGGTCCCACGCGTCCACCGGTTTTTCTTTTATTTTTCTGTTTTTTTCAAGTTTTGTTTTAAAAAGCTTTGGAAATTCATAACTCGGTCATTTTTAGGTGTTTTTGAGTGAAACAAATTTTGCCATGCTTGTTAAGTGATAGACTACAGTATAAAAATATGAAACCCTATTTTCCAACAGTTTTTATATATGGTTATATCTAGGGCCATAAATGCATGGAAAATGAGAAAATCCATATCTTTTAATTGGTGCAAGATAAAAATATGCTTTCTGTACAAAATGTTCTTTGTTTTTGTGAGTACAATCCAGGAAAAATATCATGCATAGTATGTTCTGTGAAGGAAATGTGATTTCCTATTTATGTGCCATTTTTAGTGTGATATTTGGAAAATCATAGGAAAATAATTACTAGGGTTTTGGATGTGAAACTTTGTGTGGCTGGTTTTGATAGGTTTGAGTAGCTTGTCATACTCGAAAATCTGTTGTCCGACACTTTTCATAATACAAAGTATTTTCACATCATGTTTCAATGCCTCCTAGTGATTTTTGTGTAGGGTTGTGTATGCATGATCTTGCCATGAAATTTTTATGGTAGCCTATGTAGGTCAGTAGGATGCTCGGGTAATTTTTGTAGATTTTCCTTATGTGTTTATGTATTTATCATAATTATGTTGCATAGGAAATACCCCGAAATGCATGTTTATGTGAGGGTAATATGTTTTGGTTGATATACTAGTTGCTCCTAGCATGATTAGGACCTGTTGATGTGCTTAGTTGGATAGCCTTGTGTTTTTGGTAAACTAGTTTAATTCTAGCTTTTGTAATTAAAGTGTGCATATGTAGTGGATATTTAGGGCATGTCATTTTATGTGCTTTAATTCATCTTTTAGCTTGAATAGTAGGTTTATTTGGTAGATACACTACTACAAAAGGGAACTTGCATGGCGGACAAAAACGATTTTCCGCGTGGCGGGCTTTATGTCCGCCACGGACCAAGGGTCACGTAAAAATCGGCCATTTTCCGTGGCGGACAAAATGCCCGCCATGGTTAAAAATAAAAAAAAAAAAAAAATAAAAAAATAAAAATCCAAAAAAACCCCTGGGCGGGCCGGCGGCCGGGCCGCGGCTCATCCGGCCCGCCGCCGGCCCGCTAGGGTTTCGATGTCGCGCCGAGAAGGAGGAGGAG
The DNA here is from genome assembly GCA_015847255.1 of Hyparrhenia diplandra. Taxonomy (NCBI): domain Eukaryota; kingdom Viridiplantae; phylum Streptophyta; class Magnoliopsida; order Poales; family Poaceae; genus Hyparrhenia; species Hyparrhenia diplandra. The sequence goes on along the minus strand of JADLZK010004888.1, from coordinate 27,244 downwards.
GTCCGCGCCGCCGCCGTGCTCGTGGCGCCCGGAGCTCCATGCCGCCATGTCGGGTTGAGGAGGAGGAGGTCCGCCGCCGCCGCCGCCGTGCTCCCCGGCTCCCTCCGCGCCTCCGCCAGGCCGCCACCTCAAGGCGCCACCGGAGTTGAGGAGGACGGGACCGGGCGGATCCGCTGGACGTTACCGCCGCCTCCAGCCGCGGATCCACCGCCGGGGCTCGGGATCCACCGCCGGGGCCGGATCCGCCGCCGCCGGGGGCTGGAGGCCCGCCGCCGCCGCCGTCGCCGGGGAGAGGGAGAGAGGGAGCCGGGGAGGATGGTGCGGTCACCGGCGCCGCCTCGGGGGAGAGGGAGAGAGGGAGCCGGGAGGGAGGGGGCGGTCGCCGTCGCCGCCGCTACGCGGGCCGGAGAGGAGAGAGGGAGCCGGGGAGAGAAACTAAGAGAGAAAGAGAGCCGAGAGAGAAAGAGAGAAACCGAGACCGAAAACCTAAGTGTCGCCTTATATATATGTCACCATGAGAATGGGCCTGCCGGGCTCGCTTTTGGGCCTCATTTTTGGTGGCGGGCTTTATAAGAAAAACCACCATTTACCGATTAACCGTGGCGGACAAAATGCCCGCCACGGTTAATCAAAAATGCCCGCCACGGTTAATTAGGGTATTTTCCGTGGCGGTTTCTCAAATGCCCGCCACGGAAAATAAAATCCGAACACCATGTAAAATCAATTCTGTAGTAGTGGATTATGACTTGTCTTGCTTGCTGGAAAAGTTCTAGATGAAGTGCATGCTTGAGTAATTTATTAGAGATGTCCTAAGTTGTAGTTTGTCTAAAAACAGAGCCTCTGTTTTTCCTGTTTTTGAGGCTGTAGATGGCAGAATAAGGTCGAGAGTGTATTGAATGATTTGTAGGAAATTTCGTTAGCTTTCCAATGAGTATTTGTTTGCTGGATTTGGAGTTGTAGAACTCTCTGTAGGACTATTTTACTGACAGTAGGTCTAGCTGTCATTTTCCTGTAATTAGTGAGTTAGAGTGGTTTGCTTGATGTAGATTACTAGGGTTTCTTAGGTAGTTATGTTCGTGTTTCTACCGAAGAGATATGCACTTACTAGTATCATACATCATGATGCATTCATTCATCATTCAATTGGAGTTACATGCAAGTATATGTTTATGCACTTGTAGTAATCTTTTCTCCATCATATGCATCATCTCGTGATCCGGAGAAGTGATAGAGGAGCTGATCGAGGAGCAGACCGGGAGCTTCACCACCTCGAGTGCAGCTAGAAGAGGTCATCGGAGGAGGAGAGTCGACCGCCGAAGCTTCCCGAGTGCCCGAGCACGCGTGCCTACTACGCTCTCGCGGGCAAGCCCCGGAGCATTCTGCCTTTCCTATTCTTCTCAATTAATTTGACTTGAGTCTTTTATATGTTTCATGCATTAAGTTTAGGAAAATGGTTGAAACCGTTGTTGCATAGAGATCCTTGCTGAAGTTGCCCTATCTTATTTAGGAGTCTAGGTTAAATGCTCGCGATCATGATTGCAAAGAGAAAGTGATTCCGGTCACTTGAGAGAATGTTGTGAACAATCACATGGGTGATTGTCAAGTCGCTTCTGAAAACCTCGATTAATAAAACATGTGAGATTGGATGGATATTGTGGTCTTTCCATCTGATCGATTAAGGACTGAAACTTTGTCGGAAGGCGGTCGGAAGTTGAACGTACATGTTCATATAGTAGGCTCCGCCGAGTCGTGAGCCACGAAGCTTGTGGGAATGTTAGGGGCCGGCTTTGCCCGCTTTATCGCCTCCTCCTTTGGCGTGGTAGGTTGGGATTGATTGGGCGCAAGCGGTCTGATGCGACGGCATCGTCTTCGGTCGCGCACTTGGTGGCCCGAGAAGGAGGGGGTAGCCGGCAGACCAAGACATACGACCCCTAACGTCCCGGATGTGATTAGGGCTACCTTTGCAAAGTAGACCTAGTGTATGACAGGTATTCGCCAGCCTAGTTTGCAATCGATTCGAATCGCCATCTCCCCGGACAGTGAGAACCCGAGTTGTTTCCGCGGCATCGTAGTCTTAATATCACAATATATGTTATATTTATCATGCTGCTGCTGTTAAAATATTGATCAAGTTACTTGTGCTGTTATTTATATTACTGAGCAAATGTTTTAATCTTGACTATATAGGATCTACGGTTATGTATATAATAATAACCTTTTAACTTGGAAAATACAAGTAGTATGCGTAGGCTCACTAATCAACTTTATTTTTTTGAAGCTAATGTGAGTCAGCCAAACCCCAGATAAAGCCTAGCATGATCCTTGGAGTCTTTTATTTTATTTGTCGGGTAAGTCTAGCTGAGTATTTGTGTACTCAGGATTTTATTCCCATTGTTGCAGGTGAGCATTTGTACCATGGGTACTGTAAGACTTGTTTGTATCCTGCCAATGAGGAGTAAAGGCCAGGGCAAGGCATTCCATATCCCTATCTTATGCGATTGCGGGGGTTGACTAATTACCGGCACTACCTTATCTTTATTTCCGCCGAACACCGCTTTTGGTTTTCAAAAATACCGCCTCGCACTCGAACCTGAATTTGTAATAAATGGTGCATCGCACTCGATATTAATATATGTTCAAATTTGGTTTGAAATACCAAGATTGTACTACCGAGCTCAACGATCTTGGTTGTATTGTTGATAAGTTTGAAATCACTTTCGGAGATTTCGAATACCGGGTTTATATGGACTCAAGTGTAGATCTGCGATTGCTTCGGTGATTGCGAATTATACTTGATTTCTTATAAATTGGTCGGCTCGTCACAGGTGGCATCGAGCTTAGTTCGGTACTTAACAATCTAATCTGGTATTTAAATTAAAATGAACCACTAATCCTTTGCAAAAATTTTGCGAAACAAAATCTTTTAAGTGGTGTGAGTGAAAGGTTTGCAAAATTAGTAGTGCCATGGTCATACCCATTATGCCCAATTAAGGACAACGGTGGCTTGGCTAACTAGGATGGGTTATTGCATCATATTTTGTTGTTTGTCTTTGGGTTGCCGTATGGCCGGTGAGTACGGGCTACTCACTTGAGTGGTCATGAATGGATCGAAATACCTCTACGCCCGTGTAAATGATGTTCAATACCTCTACGCCCAAGGTAAATGATGTGAGTCGGGAGAGCATGATCGGACAAATGCCGGTCTAGGGGAAAATAAAATATTTTGAGAGCGCCATGTCGGTAGTGCCCCTCAGAGACTTGTGTATGGGTACATAGGTGTGCCGGGTCTAAAATGTGTTGTTCCGCTTTGTTGTGCGATGCCATCCGGTGACGGCGGTATATGCAATTTAAATTCATGCATTGCATAAATATATTGTGGGCTGAAATGAAATTGCAGGGTACACTAACAAATAAGAAAACGTGTAGATCGACTAGAACCGTTTTTATTTTACATTGAGAGATTGTTGGATGCCACCATTAATGCGAGTAGAAACTTATCTTTCCTTAATCTATGAGATACGTGAGGAAAACGTTCATGCATCATGTTTAAAATTTACATCATGTCATTCATGCATCTTTCCATCTTTTCCCCTAATTAGTACTTGCCCTTTTTGGTTAAAACTGACTCATTAATTCTCAATCTCACTTTATCTTCTAAATCTAGCTACTGATGACTTCAAAGACCCGCTTCGTAGTAGCACTATCGCATACAAGAAGTTTGGAATGCCTACGGTGTTGTGGCGTGTACTCAAAGCGGTCGGGTACACGGAGGCACCTATTTACACTTGGGAGACAACACCACAGGCAGAGCAGATTGTCACCAGAGTTCACCTTGTGATCCCTGCCCTTGCAGACAGTTCTGTGTGGGTAGGCTGGGACATCACGGAGTACGGGCTATCACCTGAGGCTGCAGCCGACAATGCTGCGTTTCGGGTACTGAGGAGTTTGATGGTGAACCACCCTGAGGCCTTGGTAGGGACAGCTGCTTCCAGTTTTCCCCGGAACGATCCCCGCTACACCACGTGGGATTAGGGTGGCGTGGACCCTTTACGGAGGGGACGAGACGAGGATCGAGGTAGCACTTGTGATGCCATGAGTGCTATGTTTGCTATGATGCAGATGGTAGTCAGTACAGAGGACGAGGTCCAGGGAGCAATGGCAGTTGTGGTCAGGCAGAGAGGTGACATAGACCAGTTGATCAGTGACCGCAGGCGGCTGCGTGGTGCGCTGAGGCGCGCTATAGAGGAGAAAGACGCCGCTTGTCAGACCAAGACCAAGAAGGGGGAACAGATAGAGCGAGAGTTGGCAGAGCTGAAGAAGCAGGTATCAAGTCTTCTGACTCAAGTGGCAGTAAGCAGGAAGGTAAATGGATCCTTGAGCAGGCATCTTCAGACCGCCAGGTAGCATAATTAAGTTGTGGTCCAGTTAAAGTTTTACTAGCATATGCAATGGCATGATGCTTCTTGTCTTTAGTTTGCCCTAACACTACCCCCACAAAGATAGTCACCGGCATCACACATAATTTCAAAAGGCAAAGACCAATCGGGGGGTTGGTTGATGGTGCGTAAACAAGAGCCTTTTTTCAAAGTTTCAAAAGCTTTTAGACAAGCATCATCAAAAACAAAGGGAGCATCCTTGGCTAACAAACCGGTGAGTGGTCTAGCAATATGTGAAAAAATTTTTTATAAATCTACAATAAAAACCAGCATGGCCTAGAAAAACTTCTTATCCCTTTGATATTCACAGGGGGAGAGGTAACTGTTCTATAACTTCTATTTTTGCCTTGTCTACCTCTATTCCCCTTTCTGAAATTAGGTGACCAAGCACTATTCCTTCTCTAACCATAAAATGACATTTTTCCCAATTAAGGACTAAGTGCTTTTCCTCACATCTTTGCAAAACCCTATCTAAGTTTTCTAGACAATCATCAAAGGTTTTCCATAAACAGAAAAATCATCCATGAAAACTTCCATAATCTCTTCAATCATTTCAGAAAATATAGACATCATACATCTTTGAAAAGAAGCGTGTGCATTACATAACCCAAAAGACATTCTTCTATAAGCATAAGTTCCATATGGGCATGTAAAAGTGGTTTTACTCTGGTCACTAGGATGGATTGGGATTTGGTGATACCCAGAATATCCATCAAGGAAACAAAATTAAGAGTGGTTTGCCAATCGCTCTAACATCTCATCAATAAAAGGCAATGGAAAGTGATCTTTCTTTGTAGCCTTGTTTAATTTTCTATAGTCTATACACATTCTCCATCCCGTAACGGTTCTTTGAGGAATCAATTCATTCTTATCATTTTTAACAATTGTCATGCCTTCCTTTTTAGGCACGACTTGCACAGGGCTTACCCACTCGCTATGAGGTACATGATATATAATCCCGGCATGTAATAACTTAAGAACTTCCTATGTAACTACATCTCTCAGCACATTGTTGTGTCTACGCTGAGGCTCTATAGATGGGGGAATATCTGGATCTGTAGGAATGCGATGAGTGCAGAGAGCAGGACTGATTCCTTTTAGGTCTTTGAGTGAATAGCCTAAGGCTGAGCGATGTTTTTCTAGGACAGTTATCAGCCTAAGAGTCTGTTCTGGAGTAAGTTTATCATTTATGATCACAGGAGACTCTGGATCTTGATTGAGGAAAGCATAGGTGAGGCCTGGTGGTAATGGTTTAAGTTCAATAGGAGGTCTAGGTGGGTTCTCAAATTCATCTAGAGGTTCTGAAGTGCTAGGATTTTCATCCTCCTCTTCAATGAAGAACTCTGAATCGTCCTCATAACTAGACTCCACAAAATATTCTACAGAAGCCTCTTTAACTTCCTCCATAGGGTCTGGTTCTGGACAAGACTCGGTTTTAGCATGGACGGCTTGGACTATAGGTAATGAAAGTCTAAAATCCTGGCCTAGTTGAATATCTAATTCTCCGGGTTGTCCTTCAAAAGTAAGCCTTTCTATTGGTTCTCCTATTAGTAGGTCAAACTCCATGATATCAAAGATATAAAAGCTAAGATGTACCATGATGTTATTAACCTTGATTGGTATAACATAAAGAATTCCTGAGCTTTGGACAATTTGTCCTGAAGGGCTTAGTAACAATTTTATAGTGGGACCTAATGGCATGTTTTTGAGAAGTTCATGAGCAAAAGATAATGCCATGATATTTATTCCCACAACAGGATTATAGAGAGCATCAAAAGTGTCTTTATCAATTTGGCAACGAATAGGTACAGAAGGTGAATCCAAGTGGATTACATCAGAGGAAAGCTCTGATTCTTCTAACCATTTGCTACTTATGATTGAGACAAGCTCTTCTGTGGTTCCTTTCAAATGACACTGGTCAGAAGGATTTATAGAATAAGGTTGTGATGTTTTAACCTTCTGAGGTTTCAGTCGATATCTTGAGGTGTTTCCATAATCTGCAAAGAGATCATCCTCGATATCGAGCAAAAAGTCAGAGATCGAAGTGACCTCTGGTTCTTCTAATTCTAAGGGTTCTGGATCAGCTGGTGGTCGTAAAGGTTTTGGAATGGAATTGGGTTCAAATTAATCCTTCTTCTTCTATTTCTTCTATTTTTAAGTGTTTCCCTGCAGTTGGATCATACTCTTTATTTTCCACTATTTTGTTTAATATAGCTATGCATTCAGGGATTAAAAGGTGAATGAAGGATCCATTCAGCAGAGATGTTTAAGTGTTTTCTAGACTTTCTATTCAGACCAATATAAAAATGTTGAATCAGAGCATGGTCTGGTATGGCTAGATTAGGTCCGGATTTAGAAAGAAGATCAAAACGCTCCCAGTAGGCACTCAAAGATTCATTATCCTTATGTTTAGAGGATAGGATCGAGAGCCTAAAGTCGACTAATTTGGACATGGGGTAGAAGTCTCCGCACAAAAGTCAGTCAAACAAGTTCCCGATTCGCCTCCCATTCTCTTTTTATTTCGATTGTACCACCGGGCGAGCTTTTCCTTTCAAAGAGAATGGAAATAGCGTCCCAAATGGATGGTTTCAGGGGACATGCCTTCAATATGGAGGCACTTACATGTCTCCTCAAAAGTTTGGAGATGAAGGAAAGGGTTTTCATCTAATTCTCCTGAGAATGTATGATTTTGGACCATCTCTATTAACCTAGGGCGAAACTCATAAGACCCAGCACAGATAGGTTTAGATGATAGCACAGGTCTATAAGCTTGCTCATTGGGTCCCAAGTATTGGTAAAGGGGGGTGGTATCCATTTGGATAGTGGTAAAAAGATAAAAAGAAAAATCTATACTAAGGATATGATAGAAGATTTAGTTATGCTCACGTGTTCAAAGAACCGTTCTCCCCAAGAATCTTGCCAAAATGCTTGTTGGTATTTATTAAGCCCACGTAAATATTTATAATTTGTATAATCCGCAAGTGAACGGACACCGGTGAGCACTTCACCCGGGAGAGGGTTTTAAATATCGAATCCACAGGGAGAATGGTGTGAGAATAGTGAGGCTAAACTAAATCCCTGAGATTGTAGAAGGAACTGGAGAATATAAAGGTTGAGAAGATGTCTATGGTTGTCTAATTTATATCCTTGTAAGGCTTGAAGATATTTCTTAATGGGGACATACTCAAAGGAAAGCAGGGACAAAACGTGCAATCCTCCAGCAACAGGGTCCTACTTGGCCTATCCAACGGGATGTGGACTCCAAAGGAATCAATGGTACTGTCACTACCACGAACTACCACGCTCCGGAAGGTAGGGTGTATTTACGAATTATCTAGTCCAAACACCGCGCTTGCACTAGGGGCAACAACTTCAATTCAAGAGCGACAAGAATCAAAGTACTCTAATAAAAGAGTCATAAACCGAAAGAAAATATAACCAAGGAACTTACTTAAATATAAGGTTGATCCACCAAAGAAGTCTCAAGATCAAGTGCCTCAAGGCCTTTGATCCCAGAGGTACAAGCGTAGAGGAGTCACCGACAGATCCGGTACTTCCCCTTCTTCTCCTCTACTCACTCTTTATCTCTCAAGAATAGATCTAGTCACTCTCATGGGGTACTAAGATCTAATCTCTCAACTTTCTAACTATCTCACTCAACTTGATATAAGCTCTTCTTCTATTTAGAGAGGTATGGCTCTAGCTGTCGATCAGAGGTTGAGTCTGATGAATAATGATTTTCATACTTAGTCAAGAGGTAGGGGTCATCCTTATATAGCCATGGTCGATCAATATGGACCCTTGGATCAAACCGACCTTCAATAACGGTATAGATACAACCTCAATGTCGGTTAGAAACCGACCTAAGAAGATGAGACTGACCGGTGGGTCCCACCTGGCGGTCGCCGTGGATTTTCCTGGCGGTCGCCAGGGTCCTGTGGCACAACCGTGTCAGGTTTCTCCTAGTGTCTTCTGGTGTCTTCTAGAATGTTTTGATTCACATTTTGGATTGAAATTCATCACTGATTAATCTCCTTATCATATGAGGTGCAATCTCTGGGTTTTTACCGGCATTTACCTGTTAAGTCCCTGAAAAGATATAATTCACCAAAACTTGTGGAACTATGTTAGTAAAGCCCCGAATCTATGTATATATTCATTTTATACCCTTATTATATATTTAGTTGAGTTATAAATATATAGCTTAAGAGGTGTCAACACCAGGCTGCCAGAGATGAGATAAGGAGACAGTTAGAAAGCTTGGAGTGTGAGTATACCAATGTGCGAGAGGAGTATTACCGTCTTTACTATGCCTATCACTATCCTGATGGTACGGAGGATGAGGACCTTCAGATAGAGGCTGTAGCTGCAGCGCAAGATGGAGAGAACCAACAGAATGATCACGTTAGAGACCCCACTTCACGTCCTTCGCAGGAGTAGATGACTATGTTACCATGTCCTAGTTTCACGCTAGATATTAGCACGGAGACTCTAATCTAGATGACGCACCCTTGTAGCCGAGAGGTGTAGTACCACTCTTATCATGTAATTTCCCTTTTATCATGAGTTGTCAGCATGTAAGACTTGGATCCATGTTATTATCCAGACCCTATTGTATCAGTTGAGACCTTAATCCAGTATGCAATATATATGTATCATGTTTTATGGTACTTGTGTGGTGTTCACAATTTGCATAATTACTACCCTTTCGAAGTGCAACGTTTTGTTGCTCCTTTGTTGCGAAATCTTTGGTACACATATTGCATTGACGTAACCGTGATGATGATGAAGGACCGTATTGAGTTTATGGTTACCTATTATTGTTGATGAATTTATTTCTCTCAATAAATTCCGTGTAACTTAAATTCGATACCTTTATATTGGGACAACATCATCTGATGGCTACTATTGATTCGATTGTGCAGATGCCGCAAACTCGATCAGGTGCCGGGGGAGATCGACAGCCACCACCACCACCTCCCATAAACCAGGAGTAGATCTTCAACCAGTTCCTGGGAGAGTTGCGCAACATCTCGCGCAACACTGAGCAGGGAGGCGGAGGAGGAGGCCGAAATGATGTGGCTGGGGAGAGATTCCAGTCGTACAAGGACTTTAAAGCCACAGAACTGCCAAAATTCACTATGGCAAATGAACCCATGGAGGCTGAAGAATGGCTTACTTCAGTTGAGGAGAAGTTTCGGTTGGTGAACCTGTCTGAGACACAGAAGGCAGAATATGCTGCACACTTGCGTGAGGGACCTGCAGGGATATGGTGGAAGAATCACCGTGCCACCTTTCCTGCCAATGTTTCTATCACTTGGTTTCAGTTCACAGCAGCTTTTCGTGACACCTACATACCTACTGGTGCTTTGGCAAAGAAGTTGGGAGAGTTCATTAAGCTCAGCCAGGATACTAAAACAATGAATGAGTACCTACAGGCTTTCAACAGTCTGTCTAGGTATGCTCCAGACATGGTTGACACTGAGGCTAAGAAGTTGGCTAGCTTCAAGAGAGGGTTGAACTTGAAGATGTAGAAAACTATGGGAAATTCCACCAGGGATACTTTCCAGGCCTTTGTGACTGATTGCATTCATCAGGAGGCTAGCAACACTTTGTATGCTGCTTCCAAAGGCAAGAAGAGATCATTTGAGGGAAACTCAGGACAGGGCGGTGCTTCCTTTGTACGCCGTCAGAACTATCATGCACCTGCAGCACCTTTGCGGTATGCACCACCACAGAGGAAGAACCAGACTGGGAACCCACGCTTCAAGAAGGCATATGTGGTGCCTGCGTAGAAAGGAAAGCCCGTGCAGGGGAACACTTCTCGTCCATTCACCTTTAACCACAGCAATTGCTTCAATTGTGGCAAGCCTGGGCATTTCTCCAAGTTTTGCCCGCAGCCCAAGAAGAGTTACAAGCAGCATGTGGGACAGGCACACTTTGTCAATGTCGAGGAGGTTCCAGAGGGAGAGACCGTGATAGCCGGTACGTGCCTAGTTAACAATCATAGTGCTGTTGTTTTGTTTGATTCTGGATCATCGCATTCATTCATGAGTCAAGAGTTTGCAAAGAGAAAAAATGAGCAGATAACTGACTTAGGGTTTGGGTATCGTATTAGTTCAGCAGGGGCTGATCAACTGACTAGACAGCAGGTCAGTAATGTGCAGATTAAGATTGGGGACCTAGAAGTAGTGACTTCCTTGATAGTTTTACCCGGTTTGTGCTTGGATGTCATCCTTGGGATGAATTGGATGAAGAGTTGGGGAGTGATCATAGACACTGGAATAGAGTAGTTCACTTGAAGAATCCTCGTGACATGACTGAACATCAGATCTGTTGGGAATATGCCCTAGAGATATTCATAGAGATGATTGTATCACCGTGTATCCATGATATATTATGTGTTCATGAATATCCATTAAAGACAACTTGTATCGATTGGCAATTATGTGAATTGTTTGTGAGACTCTTTACTTGTATGGTTATTCTATAATTGTCCCTGGTCGGAGTTCATGTGAGGACACACATGAATATTAGATCAGCACACATATTAGTTGATGACTATGTTTCACAAGTCATACACATGGAGATGTCAAACTAATAGTGTGGGCACATGTATGACATGGGGCTGGATAGACCCGACATGAGATGTTATTATTATCTCTTTACACATCATGTACGTTATGTCCTTAGACCTGAGATTGTCGTATGTACTCAAGATGTGAAACGACCTACTTAGGGACTATCAAACGTTACTCCGTAATTGGGTAGCTATAAAGGTAGTCTTCGGGTTTGTCAGGAAGCATGCTATGAGGCATGGTCAATCAAGATGGAATTGCCCCTCTCGATAAGAGAGTGATATCACTGGACCACTTGAATGATTGGATTAAGAAATGCACGGCCGTGCTTGGGTTAAGTGTTAACCCACGAGGTGGACCAAATATCGTGTGGCAAGGGAATAACATGTATATGAGTTTGTGGTGGTTCGTCTGATATGATCATTGCGTACACATGGGAGTTGACACGTCTTGCTAGAGGCCGCTGTCAACTATTGGTCGAGTAGGAGTACTCGGGCCATGTCTATGTGTGCGTGAGCCCATAGGGTCGCACGCTTAAGGGGAAAGGAAGCCTGATTCGGATCTGATCCAATTAGATGAGGCTCAGGGTTACTAATGGGCCTCCAGTCCGGGAGCCTGTTAGGGACGCCTATAAATAAGAGAGGTGGGCACGGGGCTAGGTTAAGCCAAGCCACACCACTTTGGCAGCCGCCGCCGCCCACGCCCTTGCCTCTTGCTCCTCGCGGACCTAGCAGTCCGGAGGCGCATCGCTTCCTCCCTGTACGTGTGGGATACCTCGGAGGTGCTGCATCTGAAGCACAAGGACGAACCGCACGTGGAGGACGGACGTGAGCAACTACACGGCACTGCTGCTACGCGCACATCTTTGTCGAGGGTCAACACTTCCGCTGCACCTGCGCATCTAGTGGTAATCCCGTGATCTATAGCTAGCAGTAGATCCTTGGTTTATGGGTAGAAAAATTTTGTTTTCTGGCTAGCATAGCGATCCCATATTCCTCCAGTGGTATCGGAGCCGATGCTGTGTCGTTATAGATTCGGATGTGTGCATATGGTGATATGCGCGGTTGTAGATGAGTTTTTGATCGCGGTTCGTGATCTTGCTGCACTGGTCTTGTTCGATCTACTCCTACCGGTCGGAATTCCGCCATCGGAGTTAAGTGATACATATAAATCCAGTCATGGCGAGTTTGAGATCAATATGATTGATCGAATCGGACCAAAAACTCAGAATCGGCGCGCGATCTTGCCGGGCGTGGCAGATTTGATCTTCTACCGACTACCGACACGGGATGCACATGGTGTGCGTCTGCCGGCTATAACTTTTGATCCATAACTCTGATGGAGGCGATTCTTGAATGAAAATTGTAGAGCAACAAATTTTCTTGGAAGATAGGTTTTTTGCCCCTGTTTTGCAGATTTATGTGACTGGTATGGCCTTTATGTTTATGTGATGTATGTATGTAATTAATTCATGACTTGCATATCGTGAGGATGACAATATGGCTAGAGCCACTTATATATTGTCCCTTTAATGCAATGGCCTACGTGCCTAATTGTGATGATCGCGCCAATGTAATTGTTATTTCTAGCTACGCTAGTATAGACTAGTCTTGGCAGATTCATCACTGGAGGATGGCATACATGAATCATGGAGATGGAGACCATCATGATGAACAGTTCATTGGAGATGGAGATCCCCAAAGTGATATAAGGCCATACCAAGTCACAAATCATTTAATGTCATTCTTATCGTGTTCTACTTTCACGCGCGACTACTATGTTTTTGTCTACAAACGATAGTGAAGTAGAACGATCCCTCGGCAATGTTTAAGTTTCGATGCTCCCCAAACCTTGCACCGCCACAAGCCTTGTACAATCGGTGGTGGGTCTATGAAATTAGGGTGCCACCGGTTTTTACTTGACAAGACAGTTTGTATCGGATACTTATCATGAAGGTTTTTGGTTACTTGAACAAGATCATCCTAACGGTTAGGGATCTTGGAGCATGGCAGGTTGGTGTTAGCATAGAGATGCTACCCAACAACAAGAGTCATATGTGATATGATTAGCAAGGAGTTGCTTACCGATCTACCATGTCTTCTAGCGGTGATGCTAAAGCTCACTAGTTGACTTGTTAGTTGTGGGTCTTGAATCACTAAGTTTCAATTGAGGGATATTGATTTTAGTGGGAGTACATTCAATTAAATGTTAATATGTTTTACTCTATCTTGGATACATTGTCATAGTATTTTGCATTATTTTTGTTGTAGATAAATGGCGCCTAGCAATCAACCATTTACTTTGCGTTCAAAGTACTTGAGAAAGATAAATTGAATGGAACTAATTATGCGGAATGGATCCGCAACCCGAGAATTGTTCTCGGGGCTGAGAAAAAGGAAGATGTTCTAGACAACCCCTTACCGTAAGAGCATGCCGATAATGCACCCGCTGGATGAGAAAAATGCTTACAAGAGAGCATGTGATGCCGATCTTGAAGTGAGTTGCCTCATGCTTGCTAGTATGGAACCCGATCGGCAGATGCGCTTCGATAACAATCATGCAAACATGGTTAGGCATAAGATGATATGATCGTGGCGCTTGAGGATATGTTCCAAACTCAAGCTAGAACCGAAAGGTTCAATGTCTCAAAGGCTCTTGTTGAGAGCAAGCTAGCAAAAGGCGCGGCCGGTTGGACCACAAGTAATCAAGATGGTTGGTTACACTCGAGAGATTGGAGAAGCTAGGCTTCCCAATTGGCCCGCAGTTGGCTACCGATTTGATTCTTGCATCTCTGCCATCTAGCTATGGGAACTTCATCTCGAACTACCATATGCATGGGGCGGAGAAGGGCTTGATTGAATTGTGTGGCATGCTTAAGACAAAAAGGGAAATTAAATCAGAGGCCGACATCAAGAAAGGTCTTTGGCGGGCAAGAGCCATGTGATGGCGGTCCAAAACAAGCCTAATTTTAAGAAAAGGGGCAATCCTTATTGGAAGAAAAGAAGAAAAAAAGGCTAAAGGTGAGACCTCTAAGCCAAAGCCATCCGAGCCCCGCTGGATGGACCAACTGCCGATACCGAGTGCTTTCATTGTTATAAAAGGGTCACTTTGGAAAAGAAACCGCAAGGGAGTACTTAGCATCCAAGAAGGATAGCGGTGGTAAAGGTACTCCCGCCGCTTGCACACTTGTTGTTTATGTTACGACATATTCCTCGCTGATTCTTATATTAATTATTGGGTATTTGATACCGGATCGGTTGCTCATATTTGCAATACGATGAAGGGAATGATAAGAAGTAGAAGCGTTGGAAAGGGTGAAGTTGACTTCAGCGTGGGCAATAATGCAAGAGTTGTTTTGCTCGCCGCGTCGGGACGATGCAACTCCACCTCCCATCGATTTATTTTGGAATTGAATAATTGTTATTTTGTTCCTAGTTTAAGTCGAAACATTGTGTCACCTTCATGTTTGATGAAGGATGGTTATTCTTTTAAGAGTGAAAACAATGGTTGTGTGATCTCTAAAGATGGCATGTTTGTGGCTTCTGCATCCATTGTGAATGGATTATTTATTTTAAATCTTGATGATGCACCTGTTTGTAATATAACGGCTAAAAGGCCTCGGCTTAATGAGTTAAGTCCTACCTATATGTGGCATTGTCGTTTGGGTCATATAAGTGAGAATCGCATGAAGAGGCTTCATATTGATGGGCTTCTAACTTCGTTTGATTTTGAATCATACGAGACATGTGAGGCTTGCCTTCTAGGCAAAATGACCAAGGCGCCTTTCACAAGTTTTCCTGAGAGGGCAAAGAAACTTGTTGGAACTTCGTACATACCTTGATGTATGCGGACCAATGAGTACGACAAATAGAGGCGGATTCCAATACTTCATTACTTTCAATGATTTTTAGTAGATATGGCTATGTCTACTTAATGAAGCATAAGTCCGAGACTTTTGAAAAGTTCAAAGAGTTTCCCAATGAAGTAGAGAATCAACGTGGCAAGAAAATCAAGGCCTTGCGATCCGATCGTGGAGGCGAATATTTGAGTCACGAATTTAGCAATCATCTAAAAGAGTTGCGGAATTGTTCCACGCCTTACGCCGCCTGGAACACCTCAGCGAAATGGTGTGTCTGAGCGACGTAATTGGACTTTTGTTGGACATGGTTCGGTCTATGATGAGCCGTCGGACCTACCTTTATCGTTTTGGGGATACACTCTAGAAACAAACCTTTCACATTAAATAGGGTGCCATCTAAGTCCGTAGTTAAGACACCATATGAGATGTGGACCGGTAAGAGTCCCAATTTGTCTTTTCTAAAGATTTGGGGTTGTGAAGTTTATGTCAAACGACTTCAATCGATAAACTAACACCTAAGTCGGGACAAGTGTTTTTTTAGGGGATACCTAAAGGAAACTTTAGGTATTACTTTTACAAGCGAGCAGGGGCAAAGTGTTTATTGCTCGAAACGGTGTTTTCTTAGAGAAAGAGTTTCTCAAAAGAGACAAGAGTGGACAAAAGGTGTATCTTGAAGAATTTCAAGATGAGCCAATAGGTGAAAACTCTACGAGTGATGCTAATGTAGCAGAACAAGTTGAGACACCAGTGGCAAAGGTAACACCACCACTACCACGAAGATCTGCTAGACTCCATGAGTTGCATGGGGATGTGTTATTGTTAGACGATGACGAACCTATGACATATGCGGAAGCAATGATGGACCCAGATTCCGAGAAGTGGCAAAGTGCCATGAGATCCGAGATAGATTCCATGGGAGCTAATCAGGTTTGGAACTTGGTTGACCCGCCTGATAGGGTTAGACCCATTGAGTGCAAATGGATCTATAAAAAAAAAAGGGATATGGACGGAAAATGTTCACGTCTATAAAGCTTGACTTGTCAGCAAAGGGTTTTCGACAAGTTCAAGGAGTTGACTACGACGAGACATTCTCGCCGAAGAGCGATGCTTAAATCTATCCGAATCATTCTAGCAATTGCTTTGCTCATTTCGATTATGAGATATGGCGGATGGATGTTAAAACAGCCTTTCTAAATGGAAATTTGGAAGAGGACGTGTATATGATACAACCCGAAGGTTTTGTTGATCCTAAAAATGCTGGAAAAATATGCAAGCTTAAGAAATCCATTTATAGGTTAAAGCAAGCATCTCGGAGTTAGAACATTCATTTTGATGAAGCTATAAAAGAGTTGGGCTTTTTGTCGAATGAAGAAGAACCTTGTGTATACAAGAAGGAAAGTGGGAGCGCTAGCTTGTGTTTCTAATCTTGTATGTGGATGACATACTCGTTGATTGGAAATGATATTCCAATGTTGCAATCCGTGAAGACTTCACTAAATAATTTATTTTTACGTGAAAGGATTTGGGAGAAGCAAAGATACATTTTGGGCATAAAGATCTATAGAGATAGATCGAAGAGGCTAATAGGATTAAGCCAAGATACGTACATTGACAAGGTGTTGAAACGGTTCAACATGGAAAATTCCAAGAAAGGGTTCTTGCCTATGTCACATGGTATGCGTTTTAGCAAGAAGCAGCGTCCTTCGACTGCTGATGACCGAGAGCGCATGAGTAAGGTTCCATATGCTTCGGCAGTTGGTTCCATCATGTACGCCATGATATGTACACGCCCAGATGTCTCATATGCTCTAAGTGTTGCGAGCAGGTACCAAGCTGATCTAGGTGAGAGTCACTGGACACTTGTTAAAAACATTCTTAAGTACTTGAGAAGGACTAAAGATGTGTTCCTAGTCTATGGAGGTGAGGAGGAGCTCATTGTAAATTGTTACACCGACGCTAGCTTCCAAACCGACACGAGATGATTCACAATCTCAATCGGGATATTTGTTCATAATAAATGGTGGTGTCGGTTGGAAAAGTTCCAAAGCAGAAACGGTGACCGATTCTATAGCGTGAAGCGAGTACATAGCGCCTTCTGAAGCCGCAAAGGAAGGTGTTTGGATGAGGAAGTTCCTCATTGAGCTTGGTGTGTTTCGAATGCAAGCGGCCCATTGAACCTTCATTGTGACAATAGTGGCGCAATTGCACGAAGCTAAGGAGCCGAGGGATCACCATAAGAACAAACATGTACTGCGGAAATTTCACCTCATTCGAGAGTTCATCAAAAGGGGTGAGATCAAGATATGCAAGATACATACGGATTTGAATGTTGTAGATCCTTTGACAAAGGCTCTTCCACAGCCTAAGCATGAGGCGCATGATGAGAGATATGGGTATTAGATATCTTCAAGATTAACTCTAGTGCAAGTGGGAGATTGTTGGGAATATGCCCTAAAGATAATCATAGAGATGATTGTATCACCTTGTATCCATGATAAATTATGTGTTCATGAATATCCATTAAAGACAACTTGTATCGATTGGCAATTATGTGAATTGTTTGTGAGACTCTTTACTTGTATGGTTATTCTATAATTGTCCTCGGTCGAGTTCATGTGAGGACACACATGAATATTAGATCAAAGACACATATTAGTTGATGACTATGTTTCACAAGTCATACACATAGAGATGTCAAACTAATAGTGTGGGCACATGTATGACATGGGGCTGGATAGACCCGACATGAGATGTTATTATTATCTCTTTACACATCATGTACGTTATGTCCTTAGACCTAAGATTGTCGTATGTACTCAAGATGTGAAACGACCTACTTAGGGACTATCAAACGTTACTCCGTAATTGGGTAGCTATAAAGGTAGTCTTCGGGTTTGTCAGGAAGCATGCTATGAGGCATGGTCAATCAAGATGGAATTGCCCCTCTCGATAAGAGAGTGATATCACCGACCACTCGATTGATTGGATCAAGAAATGCATGGCCGTGCTTGGGTTAAATGTTAACCCATGAGGTGGACCAAATATCGTGTGGCAAGGGAATAACATGTATATGAGTTTGTGGTGGTTCATCTGATATGATCATTGGCATTACACATAGGAGTTGACACGTCTTGCTAGAGGCCGGGTCAACTATTGGTCGAGTAGGAGTACTCGGGCCATGTCTATGTGTGCGTGAGCCCATAGGGTCGCACGCTTAAGGGGAAAGGAAGCCCCGATTTGGATCCGATCCAATTAGACGAGGCTTAGGGTTACTAATGGGCCTCCAGCCCGGAGCCCTGTTAGGGGACGCCTATAAATAAGAGAGGTGGGTGCGGGGCTAGGTTATGCCAAGCCACGCCACTTTGGTAGCCGCCGCCACCCACGCCCTCGCCTCTTGCTCCTCGCGGACCTAGCAGTCCGGAGGCGCATCGCGCTTCCTCCCCAGCGTGTGGGATACCGTTGACGCCACTAACTCATATTTTTATGCATCAACAATTCATGGAAAAGGACTAAAATATAATTAGATAACCTTATTAGGGGTTTCTACTAATGATTTCCATGAGTTTTGGTAAAGTTATGATTTGCGTGGACTTAACGTAAAAACAAAGAAAATGACGTGTCACACGACCGACGAACGTAATGCAATCCAACTCCTAAAACAAGTCTAGAAGGCTCCAGTTACTCAGGACGTGGACGAAACTTGACACCGAAGAAAACATCATCTAGAAGACTCCGTGGCCACGGCGCATCGCTGGGCCCGAGTGGGACCCACTCGGGCCGATCGCCCAATAATGGGGTCGATCGGCCCCGCTTGCCCGGCCAAGCAAGCCCCGTCTCCTGAACCTTCCTCCACCGCTCCCAAGACGCAATCTAATCCGGTCGTTTAAGGTCGGTTTGATCCGAGGGCGCCGGTGGGAGCACGAGATGGATTTAGATCCAACACTGCACCTCCTCCGGCTATATAAGCGGCCCCCGTGCCCCCTCGTTTTACAATGAAGAATTGATCCGAAGCCTCAAATCATCATCAAGAAGGAGATCAAGAAGAAGCCAAGACAGAGAAGAAGAGAGACACCAAGAGATAGGATAGCTAATTCATCATCTCTAGATCTAGAGCCTAGTTTAGATAGAAAGTCGAGTTTAGAGAAGAGAGAGCATCCGCCCGGTTCCGGATCCGTAAGTTACACTATGGATCAATATTATTATTGTTCTCATACACCTTTGTGCTATTTCATTACTAAGTATGCAATTAGTCTACTTATACTTTATTCTAGTCATAGCATATTTGATATGATCATTATTCATGATAATTCAACGCTACTTATTCGTAGAGCTCCTAGTACATTACACGTGTGTGCTAGGTAGTAGAGAGTATGTAAGCATGGTGCTTAGATATAATTTACTTATGGA
Organism: Hyparrhenia diplandra; assembly: GCA_015847255.1. Taxonomy (NCBI): domain Eukaryota; kingdom Viridiplantae; phylum Streptophyta; class Magnoliopsida; order Poales; family Poaceae; genus Hyparrhenia; species Hyparrhenia diplandra. The sequence continues at coordinate 7,964 of JADLZK010004888.1, read as the reverse complement.
TTCACCTTATATGCCGGGTCGTGGGTAGATCGTAGTGGTGACAAAGACTATTGAGTCCTTTGCAATCCATCCCTCGTGTATAAGACTAGTCGATAATGGTTCTTGGGATTATCTTGTTTCGTTCCCGATTTTCTTAAGTAATCTTCGGGGTGCACATTCTTATTTATGGTTTTGATATATATATGATCTTATGCTATGCCTCTAAACATTTTGTAGATTCTTTGTATGCTACCTAAGAACTGTCCCTTTGTCATAAATCCAATCCTAATCTTACTAGGAATTAATCTTATGCTATACTCACCACGCGCACCTCTACCCGTCTTATATACCTTATTATTATTATTATTATTATTATTATTGGCTCACCTTGTTTAAGTATATGCTAAATACTACAAAATCTCATTAGTCTTCTATCACTATCTTTAATCAAATGAATTGTTTATCTTATCTTCCTCGTGGATTCGATAACTAAAAACCCTCCCCGGTGAAATGCTCACTTTGGACATCCGTGCGCTTGATCTATAATTATTTCTCTCTATAAGCATAACAAATACCAACAAGCATTTACGCGCCGCTGTCGAAAGATTTTGATAGCTACTCTTTGATTATTGATAGATGAATACTAAGTGTGGATTTTGCTACTTAGCACCTCTCGCTTAAAACGCATTTACCCGTTTATTGTCTTTTTCTATCTTATTCGCAGGGTATTAACAGGTTTGATTGTGATTCACTACACTTTGATCATCCGAATCAAGTCAACCCAAGAAGCTACACCAAATTCCCGAGCCATGCACGAAAAAGACGTTGCGAGTTCTCGCCTCCAAACATCAAGAACATTCGCGACCGGGCCTACACTTCCAACAAATCATGAGTTTGAGCTCAAGGCAAGCCTCATCAACATGGTGCAAGCTAACCCGCTTTGAAGGAAAGACACATGAAGATGCAAGCACTCATCTCCGACTTTCATGGAGATAGGCGCCACCATCAACATCAAGAACATTCCTAAGGACACGATCCCGCTCCGCTTATTCCCTTTCTCACTATCTGGACGAGCAAAGCAATGGTTCTACTCCAATGAACAAGAGATAAACACATGGAAGAAATGTTCAACCGCATTCCCCGGCAAAGTTTTTCCCCACGTACAAAACCAATGCCTTACGTGGAAAAATTGCCAACTTTCGCCAGCCAAGGGAGAATCTATTCCGAGGCATGGGAACGTTTGCAAGAATACATATCGATTGCCCTCACCATAGAATGGAGGAATGGATGCTCTTACAAGGATTCTACCATGGACTAAATCAAAAACCAAGAGAGCATCTAGACGCCACCGCCGGAGGATCATTCTTATCACTCACACCGGGAAAGCCGACATACTTATGTGCAAAATATCGAAAAAATCAAGGCTGGACCCCGAAGAACACCCAATACTGTCATCAAAGTGAAGAAGTACAAGAAGAACAAGAAGAACTCAAGGCAGTATCAACGGGATGGATGTGCTACTTAATTGGCTTGAGGAGCGAGCCAACTACAAGAAGGATCGACAAGCTTTACAAGACTCCATGAACGCCTCAAGAAGTTCAAGCTTGGTGGTCCACAAGTCGCAAGACCAACCCAAAGAGAAGACCCGCTACCACAACCAACTTACGCAGTAAGTATTCAGTAATAACTTTAATTCGGGTAATAAATTCAAGCAACCTTCTTTACGAGAATTAATTGGAGAGCAAATTAAAATTAATGATAGTTTCTCTAAGAAGTTAATTGCTAATGATAAAATTACGAAGATATAAATGCTAAAATGGATAGTTTTTTCTCGCTATGATAAAAGAACAAGTTGCTTTTAATATCAAACTAGAATCAAAACTATCAAAATTGTCTCACGTTATGCCTCAAGCTTACTAATCATGAGCGGTATGTAATGTTCGAACGAGAGGTGGTAAGCAAACCACCGATCCACCATACCCAACGGGCAAAGAAGACCTTTGGCTAGAACACCTACGGCACCGCGCACCCGCGCACCACCCGTAATACCGCCAATATTCCGAAGACAAGGATGATGACGTAGAAGAAGTTGTGCGCCAAGAACCCACAAGACAAGACTTTCACGACACCAACTTCCTACCATATCCAAGAAGAAGTAGAAGACCTCAAATTGATGATCAATTCGGTAAATTGTAGAGGTGATCCGGAAGCTTTATGTCAACATACCTCTACTGGGACGCCATGCAAGTCCCAACATACGCCAAGTACATAAGAGATATCCCCGAACAAGAAGAGACCGCCGCCAACAACGGAGATCATCAAGTTGACGGAAGAATGTAGTGCGGCAATCCTAAACACATCACCCATCAAGAGAAAGGATCCGTGATACCCCACTATAGAGTGCTCAATCGGAGACCAATTCTTCAACAATGCACTCGCGATCTTGGAGCAAGTGTTAGTGTGATGCCCAAAGTAGTCTTCGACAAGCTCAAGCACCCTACCTTGGTTCCAACATCAATGTGTCTACAACTAGCGGATCGATCCGCTTCGTTACCCGACGGAATCGCCGAGAATGTTCCAAAGAAGAATCCGGGAGTTCTTTGTGCCGGTTGACCGTTTGTAATCGACATGCACCCGACTCGGGGTCTCACCGATTCTCGAGGGCGACCATTCCTAGCACCGCCAACGCTCACATTAATGTCGTACCGGAGAAATCACATTTGAGATCAATGGAAAGGAGGAAAAGTTCGCCTTCAAACCCCGGACTAACTCGCTATCAACGCGAACATGATCGGTCAAGAGAAGACGACGTCGGACGAACCATCCTCTCCGAGGACGGAGGATGCACCGGAGGACTAGAAGATTTGGAGGTCCCCGCTCGAGGACCTTAAACTACGGACCCTCACCGTCGGGTAAGTCGGTAAAAATCTAAAAATCCAAAAATATTTTATTCCTCGCATTTTTCGCAATTTAATTTACGCACTTTTACATCTACCGTAATTAGAAAGAAAATCTACGTCCCCACGATTTATAATTTTTATGGTGTGAAACCCGTATAATTACTTTTCTCGTGGTGGCATAAAAATAATTTTACTTTTTGCTGCTTTATTTATTCATTTTTATTCAGAAAAATACAAAAATAATCCATCCTTACAAGTGGGACCCACATGTCATAGGGACAAAACATCAAATCACCACTTTCTTTATTCCCTTTTCTCTTCCTCCATCCATTTTTCCACCAAAGAAGACTCCACTTGACCTAACAAACACTATTCTAGCGTGGAATTTCAGCAAAAGTTTGGATGGTGGAGAGGGCACCAAAAGGGTCTCACTTGGGGGGCCGACCGCCCCATAATCGGGCCGATCGGCCTCCCCCTCCTTGCACTATAAAAAGGGCAGCCACACCCTTGCCATTCTCATCACAAGCAACTCGGTTTTCGGTTTCCGAGGAGAAGTAGAGCTGCCTCGGCGTAAAAATAGGAGAAGGAGAGAAATAGAGAAAAAAAAAGAGAATAGAAAACTAGGAAGAAAGGAGGAAAATCTTTGGAGATAATCCTCCTTTCTAGCCAAAAACCCTCTAGCCATTTTTCTTCCTATAAACACCAGCCATGTTCGGAAGGATATATAGAACACGCTCCCGCTCTCGGAATAATTCCGAACAAGCAATGAGCACTAATACCCGAGCAACACCGTCGCCTATCTCTTCTCCATCACCTACTGCTTCACCTATCCCAGGTAAGGTTTTAACCCTGGATGTACATCTTCAATTACATGGGGGAGAAGAGAGAAGTAGATATGCAAAGCTGAAAGATAGAAACTTTGTTCTGACACCCATGTTAGATAATGAGTTTATGGACCACATAGGTATATTACCAGAATTCAGGCTTATCTTCCAAATATTAGGTCGGGTCGGCTTTTATGAGAAGGGGTGCCGACTCCTCACGCTAGAATTCCTCTGCACGTTGAACTTCACTGATAACGGGGTAACCTTTCGGTTATTCCGTCAGCCATACACCATGACCTGGAAACAACTAAGCACGGCACTAGGCTTCGAGCCAAGCTGCCCCATAGACATAGCCTCTGCACTGCCTAATTTTAATAGAGAGGCCTTCTGGCAGGATATATCTGGGAAGGAGATGAGCCACCGACCACGCACAAATGATATTCATCTTCCTACCTTGAAATTTCTGCATAGATGGATGGCCCTTGCCTTTTTCCCACGTAATGACAACATCACTGTAAGGATGTCAGAGCTAGCACTCCTGTATGCCGCGGTTGAGAGAACACTGTCTCACTGTCAAACTATTAGTGGAACATCGGAGAAATCACTTCCCAACTTAGTCGGGGACATAAGCTGTACTTCATTAGTCACACGAATAGCTAGCGATCTCGGCTCGCTTGGTAACGATGTCACCATCATTGATATAACCACTCCACGGGAGATTATAGGGTACGATCACTTCCGACAGGGCCGATGGATAAAAAAGGAACACGAGCGATATTTTTACCGTCACGGAAACGACGCAATCCCGCTTCCTAACCCGGGATTGGGTATATATGCTGTGCAATCTTTCTTGATAAATGTGCGAGTACGCCCCAATCGTCACCATCGGCGTCAGCAGCCTCAACCTCAAATTATGCAGAGCTGACCCTGACCCCCCCGAGGGCGCCGCATACCAAAGCTTACGAGGGCTTCGTGCCACAATACCCACGCCGCGCCTATCCGGGAGGACCACTACCCACTAGGGACATGCCCGAAGGTAGTAATGCATCATTTATGCCGGCCCGACATTCTTTGCGGGTTCGAAAGTATCGTGATCCAAAGAACGCTCCGCCAAGGTGTGCATACCAATATGCGCACCATGATCAAGGTCTAAAACGCCCACGCCGATCTCCTTTATCGTCAACAAGAGTGGATGGAACAAAGGGGAGAACAACCGACGACATCCGGGGCACGGTGGACAGCAACACCAACAACGGGCAAGACTTTTCTACCGCGTCGAGGCACGGGTAATGCAACAAGCGGCTTTGGGGGGAGTGGTCAATAAAAACCACGGTGAGGAAACCCCGTTCAACACCAACACCAACCAAATCCGTCCCCTTGGGGAAGAAGTGCCCCAAGGTAAGTAATTATCTATCTATTTATATTATTTCGGTTTTTTTTAGCTATATATATATATTTATGCTTAGGTTTGTTTAGCTAGATAAAATAAATAAAGTTTAGTTTTTGATATATATATATATATAGGTGTCTTAAAAAAAAAATGAAAACAATAATAAAAGAGTGATGAATTATGCTATAAGAACATGATAGATGTTGCTCCTCCGTGATAAATGCCTAGTTTACCATCTTTACTTCTCCCGAACATGGATATAATTGTTTAGATTCTAAAACATGCTTTGAGCTTGAGTTACGTGGGAGTATGATCTTAGATTTCAAGTCTAGGCAATTGACTGATATGATATGATAAAAGTTGAGCTACTATCTATCTTGTTCATACGTGACACTTAAATTCTGAGTATTAATCTTTGAAAATTCTAAAAATGATGAGTCTCCCCTGTATGACATAAGCCCCATAAAATAAAATAAATGCCTTGTTGAAAATATGCTAAAGTTGCTTCATTATATATCTCTCTATGCTTTCAAGAGACTTGGGCATGACAAGTAAAAAATAATAATAATATATATATATGAGAGAAAAGTGAGACGAGAAAGAGGGAGAGAAATGGACAAGTGTTCTACTAGGCGAGAAGGGCCTACCTCCCTAATAAAAGAGATGAAAATGGACAAGTGTTCGGAGGCGAGTAGAGCCCACATCTCGTAAAAGAAAAAAGAAAAGGAGAGAGAAGAAAGTGACAAAGTCAATACGAGCGAGAAGAGCTCACCTCTCCAAACAAGTTGTCTTGTAACCCAAGGTTCTCTTAAATTTATTGCCATAAAGAGAGATATATTTTCGAAACAAAAGAGGCAAAGAAAAGGCTAAGAAATTAAATGTTTACTCTTATTGTTGTCATACAGAACAATGCAAGCTTTCGCCTTGAAAAATCTTTTTGTAAAACTCCGTAGATTATAGTGAAACCACCTAACTTGAGACATGGTGTTTGACTTAATTGTTCTATCTTTCAATTGTTCAAGACTCTTGTATGATAAAAACCCCATGCTCTCAAGTAGATATAAGCGAGTTTAAGATTCTGAATTTTTATCCTACCTTGGTTGAGGTTTGAGTTGGTAACACACACGAGTCTTGCTAGGGACTAGCAAGAGGTAAGCTTGGGGAGTTTGTTGACGCTCACTAACTCATATTTTTATGCATCAACAATTCATGGAAAAGGACTAAAATATAATTAGATAACCTTATTAGGGGTTTCTACTAATGATTTCCATGAGTTTTGGTAAAGTTATGATTTGCGAGGACTTAACGTAAAAAAAGCAAAGAAATGACGTGTCACACGATCGACGTAACGTAATGCAATCCAACTCCGAAACAAGTCTAGAAGGCTCCGTGATTACTCGACGTGGACGAAACTTGACAATCGAAGAAAACATCATCTAGAAGACTCCGGAAGCCACGACGCATCGCGGGGCCCGAGTGGGACCCACTGGGCCGTCGCCCAATAATGGGGCCGATCGGCCCCGCTTGCCGCCAAGCAAGCCCGCCTCGAACCTTCCTCCACCGCCTCCAAGACGCAATCTAATCCGGTCGTTTAAGGTCGGTTTGATCCGAGGGCATCGGGTGGGAGCACGAGATGGATTTAGATCCAACACCGGCACCTCCTCCCAAGGCTATATAAGCAGCCCCCTGGCCCCCTTTTACAATGAAGAATTGATCCAAGCCTCAAATCATCATCAAGAAGGAGATCAAGAAGAAGCCAAGACAGAGAAGAAGAGGAGACACCAAGAGATAGGATAGCTAATTCATTGCTCTAGATCTAGAGCCTAGTTTATATAGAAAGTCGAGTTTGGAGAAGAGAGAGCATCCGGCTCCCTGCTTAAGATCTCATGGTTACACTATGGATCAATATTATTATTGTTCTCATACACCTTTTGTGCTATTTCATTACTAAGTATGCAATTAGTCTACTTATACTTTATTCTAGTCATAGCATATTTGATATGATCATTATTCATGATAATTCAACGCTTATTCGTAGAGCTCCTAGTACATTACACGTGTGTGCTAGGTAGTAGAGAGTATGTAAGCATGGTGCTTAGATATAATTTACTTGCGGATTCACCTTATATGCCGGGTCGTGTGGTAGATCGTAGTGGTGACAAAGACTATTGAGTCCTTTGCAATCCATCCCCGTGTATAAGACTAGTCGATAATGGTTCTTGGGATTATCTTGTTTCGTTCCCCGATTTTCTTAAGTAATCTTCGGTGCACATTCTTATTTATGGTTTTGATATATATATGATCTTATGCTATGCCCGTCTAAACATTTTGTAGATTCTTTGTATGCTACCTAAGAACCGTCCCTTTGTCATAAATCCAATCCTAATCTTACTAGGAATTAATCTTATGCTATACTCACCACGTGCACCTCTACCGTCTTATATACCTTATTATTATTATTATTATTATTATTATTGGCTCACCTTGTTTAAGTATATGCTAAATACTACAAAATCTCATTAGTCTTCTATCACTATCTTTAATCAAATGAATTGTTTATCTTATCTTCCTCGTGGATTCGATAATTAAAACCCTCCCCGGGTGAAATGCTCACCGGACATCCGTGCGCTTGATCTATAATTATTTCTCTCGTAAGCATAACAAATACCAACAGATACCTCGGAGGTGCTGCATCCGAAGCACAAGGACGAACCGCACGTGGAGGACGGACGTGAGCAAATCAGACGCACCGCCGCTACACGCATTATCTTCGCCGGTGGGTCGACACTCGCCTGCCGCCCGCGCTGCCTAGTGGTAATCCCGTGATCTATAACTAGCAAAGAGATCCGCGGGTTTATGGGTAGAAAAATT
>JADLZK010004887.1:0-102950 GCA_015847255.1 Hyparrhenia diplandra | reverse complement strand
CGAAGTTTTACCGCCGCGGCACTACTTTATCCCGCTGCTTGCGTACTAGTTACCATGGCTGTGTGTTTTCAGCTAGTTATCCTTGGTGATTTTCTCTCACGTCGTGAAGATCGGACCGGGTCTTATCGCCTTCCAACCATGAACTCCCTTTACGCTTATCCTTAGGTGGGGAGCGTATCCTCCAAATTGCATGTTCTCGCATGAATCGTGTCATAGTCCGCATCATCTGGCCGCCGGCTTTGCATCATCCGGTACTTTGTCGCCATGAGCTGCTCTGGAGTTATTGGAGGAGGAGGTGGTGGTGGCGGATCTTCATTATTTGCTCTGCCTCTCGCCTCTACCTGCCCTCTGCCTCTACCTCTAGGCATCTGTTTTTGTCCAAATAAATGTTCAAAGTTTAGATATTTGTGGTCAAGGTCTCTTATACGATAAAAAGATTAAAGCTAAAAATTCTCCTCAATTAAGCAAGTTTAGAAAAATTTATTTACCCCCACTATCTATTCATTAGTCCTTATGTCTTAAACCTATAACTAAATGAAATTGTAGACAAAGTCCACAAAATCATTGCAATCATTCAAAGATCCAAATCAAGCATAAGTAATAATAACAAATCAACAAGGCAATTAAAATGCACCGATCAAACATTGACTCAACTTGCGATTTCTACCATTTCTTATGGGTAAAGATCCTAAAAGGTACTCTTCTACTTAGCGAAAAAAGTGGTAGAAGTGGATCTCCAAGAGCATGTTAAGGCAAGGTGAGAGAAAACTTTAGAGACAAGGACAAGATGGGCATGAATAGCAAGGGTAAGATATGAGATAGAAGGAAATATGGGTTTTCCTAGAACAAGGATTTTGGGACAACTTCTAATACCTAAAAACGACCCATTTCTACTAGGCTTGTGTCCTAGAGTTGACATTGCTCGATACCAATCTGTCACGCCTGGTTTTCCGAGGAAGACCAGGACATCGCCATATGTGTGCCCAAGAAGTCCACACATATAACATAAAATGTGATCAATATCGAAAAACAATGTTTTAAAGCGTAAAAATAACTAAACAAACGCCACAATTTATCGAGTAATGCGGAACGGGACGCTAAACTTCTCGGGCTCCATTATCTTCGAGGGGCAGTTTTTGACCGGGGCTCAGTATGCCAAGAACTAGTATCTTCATCCATTCTCCTTGAGACTTTTGCCAACATACTGAGGTGGGGGAAATTGCAAGAGTGAGTCCATGTCTAACTTCAGCAAGTCTAGCAAGGTAGTATCTTACCCATAAAATCATGACCATTATAACATAATAATAAATACGCGATAAGTGATAAATATGAGTGAACAATAATAACAATATAAGAGTCATCATCCTTAATGTAAATGGTCCAAGGCCGCTCGTGTCCTTGAGCAAGGCTAGTATACTAGTTTTTCAAACTCGCGCACGTGTGTACACTTTCACTATGAGTCGTGGTTCCCAATGCAAGGGTTAGCTAGACCCAAACACGAAAACCACTATGAAGCCCCCAAAAGGTTCGTCTAACAAGTTGGGGCTTAAGTCGCCGATATAGGACCCACCCTTCCTATATGGCACATAACCGCAGCCTATACACATATATGTGGACGGGGGGCTATACTATACCCAATTGACGCACTTCCTCCAAACTTCGCTAGAAAAATGATCTTTAAGGGACTAAAGTCGAGCCATATAACCCTCATAGTTGTACTTTGTAAGTCCCGGATACATCACTTACGTACAAGATCTTATGTGGTTAAATTGTTACCATTTTATCATTTATAGCCTAAATATTAATTAAGTCACAAGATCATGGTAATAATGAGTGACACTACTACAAAGGTGGGGGATATAGTAACGCCAACTTGTGTTATTATAGGTTAGAAAAAAGTGTTACTAGCTCTATTAGTAACACATTCTATTTTGTGTTCCAATTGCCTATGTTACTATAGACTGGTTTATTGTAACACATTATACTTGTCTATAGGAACACTTCTTTTAGTGTTACAATGATTTTTTATTTGCAACACTTTTTCGTTTTACAGAACACTTGTTTAGTGTTACAATGATTTTTGTTGTAACACTTTTTCTTTCTATAGTAACACTTGTTTAGTGTTACAATGATTTTTGTTGTAACACTTTTTTTTTATCTAGTAACACTTCACAATATTATAGAGTACATAGTTTGCAAATACATTTATTTATCTATTGGAACATTAGCCTTTGTGTTCTGAGGATGTCGGTTTGTAACACTTTTTTTTAGTTCTAGTAACACATGTACGTTATGTAGAGCACAATATGGTTTTGCAACATATTTGGATTGTAACACCTTTTTATATCTTTTGTAACACTGTTTTTATTTCCATCGTAACATATTCGGATTATGAAACAAATATTTATTTCGCTTATATATGTGGCACACGGATTATTATATAATCACACAAATATGACACATTGCAAAATCACATAAACCGCACATTTCCATAATCATACATGATCCATGGATTGTAGAAATGATTTCAAACATATAGTTCTTGTTCAAAAACAAATCATAATATATGTACATAACGATGTGGTTCTAGAGAGGAAACACACATAGTCCATATTAGAAAGAAAAAAATTCAAGAACTAGCTAGGATTCCTAAAGTCCATTTCTTCTTCTTGTGCACCTTGATGTAGGAATTCAACCATTGATCATTTCAACCTGCAAAGAAAATGTAAGTTGTAACACTACAAATTAAGCCACAAATGTACATTGATGTATAGTTAGGAAAAAGTAGTTTTGAACATACAAAACATCAAAGGCCAAGCAAAATGGTGCTTCAGTATGCATTAAGTTTAATCCTTTTCTTTTTCTTTGTACCTCTTCTTCCTACTAAACAAATGTTGAATATAATAAAGCACATGACTTGGAATAGTGAATAATTAGATATAGATATAGAAGAGTAAATTATATGTTCATTCCAATACCTTTAGGTTTTTTGGTTTAGATTTGGATGGTTCTCTGTGTTGGACCCTCGTAGACGCTAAAGTGGCCAGTCTCTCCTTTGTCACAAACAAGCTAATCATCTTTTTTTGCTCTCACACTCGTTAAGTATATCTCCATCAGTTCATGATCTTGTTCTATTACAACCAAGCTATCTTTTCTCTTGTAGTATATGTAGTCGATTGCTGAGTACCCATACTCCTTGATCGAACCAATCAAGTCGAAGTAGCATATCTTATCTCTATCCATTTCCATTTGCACATGTTTCTCTCCTTCAACCGCTCCATGAAATTCAAGATTTATGGTCCATTATCCACCGCCATGGTTGCTAATCTCAATAAAATATAGCATGTAGAAAAATAAGAATAAAAGAAAACAGAATACTAACAATTATACTAAAGTGCAGATCTGTAATGTTATTTGAACTTGAAGCTTGACAACAAATATAGTGCTATATTTCAGATATAATGGTCAAGAGGATGACATATTAGCTTTATCTGTAATACTTTTGTTTTTGCTTAGGTATGTAAAGATTTGTTGTTCTGCATGTACTCTGTTCACAACATTGCCTAGCTGTGCTACAACTTACATGGCAGGGTGTAAAATATGATGCAAACTGCATATATTTGCAAACTGAAAGTTACAGCTACTCAAAAGCTAACTTTAAGAGTACCTAGTGATATATTAAACTAATGAAACTTCTGTAAGTTATATGAGCCATCTATATTCTCATGACTCTTGGTTCGAAAAATTTTTCAAGACACTGAATATCTAACAAGCTCCATCGTAGGCAGAGGATCAAGTATATCTGTACAAATGATTTCACTGATAGAGATAGCTAACAGCACCCAATTCATGAGAATACTAAAATAAATAAAGGATCATTTTAGAGCATGTGACTGAATAATTGACTAAAAACTGCAAGTTGGCAGGGCATATGACTCCACCGCTACAAGCTGGAAGCAAGCAATCGAAACTAATATGATCAAGCACATATCTGATGACTCAATGAAGTTCTGAATATTGTTCCAACAGACCTGTTGCTGTTCTGAATTTTGGCATTTCAGAACCCCACCGGAAGCAAGCAATCATGTTGATTCTAATTCTACAGAAATGTGATGAGCACTCAGGAAGCACAACAAATAAATATTATTAAATTAAATTGTACAAGATAGAAACGTCAAAAAAACTGAAGAAGAAAAAGGGGAGAGACGAACAATACCAGGCTGCTACTACCGTAGTGATAGTGATAGGCCATATACGTATATACATACCAGTAGAGTTTAATATCTAGGATAAGGCCCATGGGATTTGTAGGCCTAGGGCGAGGATAATGGAGCGATAAGGTAGTAGCAGACTAGAACCTTGGCATTGAGTACCTGAGCGGCATGGGGTTCCGTGGCGGACTGGCCCAAAGGCAGCGTCGAGGACATTCTCCAATCCATCTGCGTGGTGACGGATGTGATGGGGTTGCCGGTGATTTGGAGGGCCGGTGATTTGGGAATTCGATGGGATTGTGTTTTGGGAGAGGACGAAGACAAATGATTCACGTACCTAGCGATCCTGGCTGGACGGACGAACTGATCTTGCCGCCAAGAGCATGGATCCAGGCCTCCGGCGTCGGTCCTCTTGGTATGGATCAGCAACTCAACGAGCTCCGTTCCGTTCGTCGCCAAGCCCCCGCCTTCGAGCTGAGTCAGTTACTCAGTTTGTGGAATGAGGAGGGAGTTGGGTTTTTCAGCTAGATCCGATTATTGATATGACCGAGTCACCGAGAGCGGGCAAGTGTTTGGCGGAGGGAAAAATTTTTGGTGGGAAATATTTTCCGTCAATTTTTTTAGGGAAACTAATGTTCCGTGTATCTTGAATCTAGATATCTGGTGCTTATCAATATGTAAGTTCTAGCACAAGTTTATAACACAAATTATTTTTTTACAAATTATTTCTGTACGCAGTAGTTAAAAAAATTGATGACATCCGATATACAGTCCTTATGTCTAAAAAATTTAGGGCCCTACCATGTATTTTGTTAAGCCCCGGCCGAAGTCCGAAGAAGGTGCAATCGGACTTTAGTTGATATGTGGAATTCCACCGGAAGAAGCCGGCTCAGCTATCCGATTAATGCGGCTAAGCTTTGGTTCTAGGCAGGTGAGCAGCCAACGGTGTCTACACACACTAGGCCAGCTAGGCTACTCCAGCCAAATATAGTTGTACATTTGCCCGCTGCCCGCTGCCCAGCCTTTGGCCCGGTCGAGGCATGGTCCGGCCGGGATGAGCCGGCCATGGGTGGCATGGCCCGACCGCTGTACCGGGCTATGGGTCGTCGCCCCATCCGTGGCACGGGGGCTGGTCCGGGACCCGGCGCCCGTCGGCCTGCTAAGTCACGGCCCACACACTCTTGGCTTTTGCTATTAGCCCATATCGTAACCCTAAACACATCACTCATAGTTTCATAAACTCTTTGTGAGATATATGGTTTTACGACTAGTGTTTTCTAACACTTTCTAAAATGGAAAAATGACTCATACAAAAAAGTGTAGATCTTGATGAGTTCTAACACCCTTGTATTCAAAAGTTTTTCAGGAATACGCCGTTTAGTGCTCCGTTTGACTAGGGTTTGACCAAGTCAAACTTTGGTCATTTTTAAAAATGGCACCTTCGAAGGCTAGTTTTCGAAACTCTACATGGCTTCAAATCGAAAAAGTCATGAATATGTTTTTTGTAGATCTCCTCAAGATCTACATTTGATAGAGTCAACTTTTCATTTTGGACTATTGGCGATCCAATTTTGAATTTTAAAATTTTTACGGCTCGAACCGGTTTTGAAGCCCAAGATGATCTCTACTTGAAAAGTCACGAATACCAAAAGTTTATAACTCATCAAGATCTACAATTGTTACACAAGTCATTTTTATAAGTTTGAGAAAGCGTTAAAAAGTGTAGTTCAAAATGGACAACTCTCTCCAGAGTTCCGAAAACTCTCTGCATGAGATATATGGTTTTACCACTAGTGTTTTTTTCTAACACTTTTAAAATGGAAAAATGACTTATACAAAAAAAGTGTAGATCTTAATGAGTTATAACACCCTTGTATTCAAAAGTTTTTCTAGAATACGTCGTTTAGCCCGTTTGATCGGGGTTTGACCAAGTCAAACTTTGGTCATTTTAAAATGGCACCTTCGAAGCTAGTTTTCTAAACTCTAGATGGCTTTAAATCGAAAAGTCATGAATAAGTGTTCTGTAGATCTCTTCAAGATCTACATTTGCTATTAGATTCAACTTTTCATTTTTTTACTTTTGATGCCTCGAAATTTGAATTTTGAATTTTTTACGGCTCGGAACGGGTTTTCGAAGCCCTAGACGGTCTCGCTTGAAAAGTCACGAATACCAAATGTTAATAACTCATCAAGATCTATAATTGTTATTTAGGTCAAATTTTAACACATGAAGACCAAAGTCAAGATCATAAATTGATAGAACAAAATTTTAGAAAAATTTAGCAAAAACCATCAAATTGAGAGTTAGTAATGCGAGGGAGAAAGACTACATACAAGTTATAACTAAAGATTAAAAAGAGAAATCGTTCTTGTTCATGTTCTTGATGTTTTACGGTGCCTGCCTCAATTCTAAATTTCTACATCAACGCGTGTATTTGCTTAATAAGGCAAAAAAATTTTCCACTTCTATCTCAAAAGGAAGTATGGTGTAGTGGAATGACTTAGTATTTACTCCAAGAGATCTCAAGTTTGATCCCCATGTGTCGCATTTTTTCCAAGTTTGATTTTACGTGGTTCTATGGCATTCAATTAATAAAAGAAATAAAAGATCCTAAATTACACAAACCGATGCTTGTCCTAGTGGTCACTTTCACTTTTGTTCTAAAAGGTCTCAAGTTCAAATCCCCAAGCAAAGTAACTTTTTTGCAATTTAGTTTGATATACGAGAAATTTATTGCATTTAGTTGATAAAACGAAATAAGACACCCCAAAGTACAACACAAACCGATGTTTGTCCTAGTGGTCGGTCCACTGTACTTTTTTTTGTTCCAAAGGTCACAAAACATGGGAAAATGCAAAAAGGCCATCCTGGTAGTACAAACGCGTTACATTTTGTGACTACATTTTGGTGCCTTTATGTGACAAAAAGAAAATTGTGGTCACAAATAGTTATGGTGCATGCAATTTAGTAACGACGAAAAATGCGTCATATTATGGTACATTATATGACGAAATCAGTCCCGGCCAATGCAGGAAATTTGTCATAAAAAAGATAGATTTCTTGTAGTGAGTGTCCAACATTTTGAGGTCTATTTTTTTTTTTTTGACGATTAGAGTCCCAAAACCATGGAGTGTGACAATTACAGTCCCAGGATAGCAACATTTTCGTGCTAGGGGAAAGCAAGCGGCGGGGCGGATTCCCACATCTCAGATCCACCGTGGAGGGAACATAATGCGGGCGTGGGTGTAAGCCGAAGTGAAGAGTCTACGGGCGATTGTTTGTACAAATCTTTGTAACACTTGGACTGTAACATTATTTTTGTGTTACTACATGCGATATTTGTAACATATTTTGTATGTTCCATATATGTGTTACAAATAGTGCTCTATTGTAACATTTTGCTTGTAACACTAATTTTTGTGTTACCAAAATTATTGTCATTAACACATTTTTATGAAAAATGTGTTTTGTGTTACAACCGAAGTGTAACACTCTATTTTGTGTTACTTGTGAGATTTTATTGCCCAACACATTGATGAATATGTTTAGGCAATCGCTTCACGCCCTGTTCAAACAAAGAGAACCTCGCCCTGGCGTTGTGGCGTCCTCTCGTGCGGCACTGCGGGACCGCCATAGGGCATCTTCCAGCGAGGCCGACCTCAGAGCAGGGAGAGTCGCAGCGAACTTTGAAGAAGCTCTAGCGGAGCCAACACCGAAAGAGCCGACTCCCGAGAACACGCCCGGTGAGATCAACACCACCGTAGCTCATCGCCAAGAGTTGATAGTACACGAGGCAAGAGTTAATAGCTCAGGTGCACGTTTTTGAGTGCAGGCTTCCGACCAGCGAATAGGGAGGCGACAAGAACAATGTCTACGCTCACGTATCACGAATCCTCACCCGGTCCGAGCACATACGAAATAAGCCACCACTAGAATAACCCATCCTAACCAAGATGAGGCGTAGGGTAGCGGAGTGGGGTAGATTATATACTAACCTAGTCGACCTAACACACCAAACAAGGGCGAAAACAATAAATCTACTTGATTACTTGGGCACTATAAAAACAAAAGCCCAAACCCCGCACCACTCAACCCACCCACCGGGGAAAATTATCAAATGTGCGACCTCGAAGCCAGCGGATGAGTGAAGATGTTGACCTCCGCCACCACATCCTCGAGCGAAAAGCGAGAGCCGTGTGAGAAAGTGCGTAGAAGCCAAGCACTTGGGCGGGTCAAGGGGAGACAGCGTAAGAGTCGTAACATCCCCACGGAGACTTAAAACCCTATCTAAAGACCCAAGTGAGAAAGATCCTTGGCGAAGACACGCGAGGAGTACCAACAAGCGGTACTTTCCACACGTGTAGCGGAGGTCACCGAAAAATAGGGTGGACCGGCACTGCGAAGAGTTACCATGAGCGAAAAGAGGCCAGGGATTGGCGTGCAAACAAGTGACTACCCTCTGTATCCAAATACACAGCGGAGGCGCAAAAATAAAAATTCGAAAACGAAAAACCAAAGATACGATAAGTGTAACAATCCGAGGACAATTTAGCAATCTCCGCTTTTATTCATATAACATGTACAGTGCAAGAGTTATCATTACATCGAATAAACATCACAAGAGACACAGCGGAGGCCCCTCCCATGCTACATCGTTTGTAAAAGGCCATACGCTCATCCCTAAATCAAACAAAAGCGTCTTCATACATTTCATCTACACTAGGGTTGGCGAAGGTATCCTTCAAAAGAGCCAAAGACCTCGAGTCAGCGTAAACACCATCCGATAAAAACACAAGGGGATTAACTTCTGCTGCGAGGCACCTCGCCGAGGGAACCTGCGCGGGAGAGTTTTGAGTTCAAGCAAAGCGTCGAGTTCCATTCAACTTAAAATTCATTAACTTTTTTTACAAGCGGAGGCTTCCTTCAGCGCAAAAAGCTTCTGCGACTCAAACTTAAAAAAATAAGAAACCTAAACTATCTCCACCTCCGCATCCTCAGTCGGTCGCGACCCCTCGGCACTTGGAGCCAGCGGCGGTAGCCCCCTCGGAAAAGTTCTCCACGGCTTCGACCCGCGGGCCGAGTCTCAGTCGAAAGCACCACCCTAAAGAAAGAGAAAGAAATCATCACATTTTCGGCAAATCAAAAAAGCGCTAATTTCAAAACACAAGCCAAAGACCAAAAGAAAATTACACGGAAAGGGGCGAGCCAAGGGCCGCGGCCTCCGTGCGCTGCGTGGACCGCCAGAACCTCTTCATAAGCGAAGCCCGCGAACTTTTGGGGCTCGGGTCGCCCAGCTAGCGAGGGCGAAGGTTGGTGCGCCTCCTTCCACACCGAACAGGCGACATCTCGCAGCCCTCGCTAGAGAATGCGGGGCGATGTTTGTCGCCCCGTGACGGATCGGGCACCCGGGCGGATACCTTGGAGGCAGCCGGGAACGGCGAGAGTTCCTTGACATCAAGCCCGCACGAGGGCGCTACCTCGCCAGTGGGGGGCAGGGGGGCGTCCCACCAGCCCCAGCGGGCGTCCGCGGCCTCGGCGTGATGGCGAGGCGGCGGAGGTGCTAGGCGGCGCCGTGTCAGCGTCCGGTGCCTCGACGGTCCCGACCCGGATTGGGCGCGCGATGAAGTCAAGCTAGCATTGGCCTCTTCAAGTTTCGAGCGACTTGGCGAAGAGCCTTCCGACCTCCTCCGCGCGAGTCGTGGGTGAAGGCCATGGCCCTCGCCCGTGGTGACCGTCGCGGAGAGGGAGACAATCGATGGGGGGCTCGGCCAGGTATCGACGACCTACCCCAGCAAAGCCGTTGTTGTCTTGGATCACTACTCAGCGGTGTGTTAGGGGCCTTCGAGGCAAGCGTGGCCGGGGCGGGGAGTAGCTAGTGGTGGAGGAGGAGGTGCTTGGCCGGGAGATCCTACGCCATGCGCTGGTCCGCCAATGGGAGGTGGTGGTGCGGAATCGAGGCGGTGGGGAGCAGCGGCGTCTGTCGGGTTGTGGCCCCGGCCAGCTCAATGTGTTCATCATGCGATTGTTGTGGCGGGCACTACCCGTTGGGGAACTACCTCGTGCGGGGGCGTGACCGTGCTTTCTAGGTTGGCAATGGCGGTCGCTGGCTGGCGTACGTGTCGGCGAAATACTAACCTACACCCCCACCATCGCCATTGAGGGGCTGACCCTTCTTCTACATTCTTCTGCGTGCATGTGTTCATGTCATTGCCGGCCAGCCGCGGCAACGGACTAGGGTCCGTCTCGCTCACTAGTCATCATCACTATTGTCTTGCGCTATCGCTCTAGGGGAAGCCATCGGGTGTGGTGTGAGTACAATGCAAAGAGGCCTTTCATCTTTTAGGTGCGACCTACGGTGCCCAAACTAACACCCAACCCCTAACGGAATGGACCGGGAAGACCATAATGCTAAATAAAATTTGATTTGAGACCACAAAAGCCAAATTTGATTGGAAAAATGCCAAATAATTAAATTCACGGTTTTCTTGGGCCATACACCTAATTCTCCCATGCATTACTTTGGATTTTGGTAAGGCTGCGGCGGCTGCATGGAAACGCCGTATATGCTCCTGTTCTTGGCCCATCAAAAACTACCATTTGAGTGTTTTTAACTGTTTTGATTTGAGTTAATTTGTGGATCTACAACCTTTTAAAACAACTATAAGAAGATATTCTCTCCATCTATGAGATTATATTTTTTATGTTCAAAATGGTATCCACAGATCAACAAATTGAGAATCACGAGCCTACGATTGTTTTGGGAGAGATTTGAAATGCCTTTCCCTTCCCATCTTAATAATGGGGACATCATTCGCTTTACGTTTGGTTGAAGGGACAAAGATTAAGTCGATATATACATCACTGTTTGTGCTATGTTATTTATTAGTTAAATGAGATCCATATATCATTTTTTCCAACTTTCTGATACGATTGCCCAAACCACGGCAATCGGCCCACCCGCACCATGGTTGGGATTGAGCTCACCCGCATCGGATCCGGCGAGGGTTGGCTGAGCCACCTGCACCATGGTCGAGGCGGGGCTAGCAATGGCAGGACTGCGCCGCTGCGTCACTCGATACCGTGCTCGCCCCTCGTCGAGTCGCCGCCATAGCGCAAGGAGGAAAGAGGAAGAAGCACACACCACCAGAAGAAAAAACATCATCGAATGGGACAAGCTGGGTGCCTCATATTTGGAGGGGATATCTAGGGACAGCATTTTTGGACAAGTATTGCCTCTCGACAAAGGTTTCCTTCCCACATGTCTCTAAACCAAACATCAAGACTAGTACAGCCTCTAAACCACCCACACCCTTAGAGCAACTCTAAGGGCTCCTTTTCAGATTGTAGGTGAAACATAGGAATTTTGAAGGATACAAATCCTATAGGAAAGAATCCTATGATGCCCTTTAGATCAAAAAGAATGTTCCCTACCAAATCCTATAAAATTCCTATAGAATGGCTCAATCCATAGGAATTTTGGAGGAAATCTAACATGAGATCAACCTCTTGGAAACTTTCCTTTGTGTCTATCTCTCTCTTCTAATTCCTATGTTTCTCCCATGCTCTAGCCAAAGACCATTTCATGTAACTTTCCTTGGTTTCAAATTCCATAGGATTAGAGAAGCATGCCATCTCAATTCCTAAATTTTCCTTTTTTCCTATCCTTTTACCTATCTTGCAATCCAAAGGGGGGGCCTATGGAAGTAGGATTCGGTTTGTGTTTCGACGGTTTTTGGTGGTTGTAGTGACAGTGTGCGTGAGCTCCCAAGCGATTAAACAAATATCCTCTCTTTTTTCTTGTTGGTTTTCCCCAATTCAAGACCAGGAGACCGTGCTATGTGAAGGGAAATCTTTTGCCATTTGTCAAGGCGCTCCATTTTGAACCGAGTTGGGAGAGCTGCTCTTACATGTCTTCCGTTTGATTTTTCCTTCTTGTCAGTTTCAACACCGGAGCTGCTCATATATGTGTGGATAAAGGGAGTACAACCTATGAGATCGATTTATTGATATGCTTGCTTAAACAATGTTGATTTTTGATGAACTTTTAGGGTTTTTATTAGAAAAAGCCACCACATAGCGTTTTGTTATTGATTAATTTTAAATCTGCATTGTCCGCCAATATTAGACTATCTCCAGCGAAAGGTCCTCTAACCTAGTGATTAGAGCACTTTAGCACTTAACAAACCTGGGTTCGACTCCCGTGGCGAATTTAAATGTGTGCATTATTAAAAAAAATTAAAAAAAATAGGTGGGGTTTTTCCCTTACTAACTTCCGTAAAAAAATATTAGATTATCTCCGACATAAAGACTCAAATCAGAGACTCATTTCATAGTTTGGGTCCCAAAACTTCATATCTCCAATAGCATACACAAAAAGGCATCATCCTCCCCCCCCTCCTCTCAATCCCATAACGCATATGCTATCACGACCTCCATGCCTTGCTTGCCCTTAGCGTCCCCTCGGACCTCGGGCTCCTGGACTAGGGTGGCCAGGGCTCGACACATCGCTCAACCTCCCCGCATAGATATGTGCAAGGCCGTCTTATAAAATTTGGGACTTGTAGGAGACAAAGATAAATTGGGACTAAAGTTTATACAAACTGATTGACTAATTAACTAAGACATACTTTCATTCAACAATATATAAATTTAATATGTATTCCTTTTTGTGCAATCAATATGTAAGAATATAGTAAAAAAATTACTAAAAGCATCATGCCAAATAAAATCTCCAACTATATAAAAGAAGTAGTCCAAATCCTAAAACTACAACTAGCGACGATATGATACCGTAGCAAAGTGATGTCTAATGCCTTCAGCCCTACACTGTAATAAGAACAAGAAAAAAGAAATGAAATCAGCCAGCAGCAGAAAGATTAAATTAAATTCCTAAACAAATCAAATCAAATCAACAATCCTGCAACTGTACTCCTCTGTACTGCGCCATTCCAACGCGCCAATCGATCCAGAAAAGAATTCGACTGATATGCGTGGCCTCAAACACACGGCCGGGTTGCACAATATATAATCTCTGAAAATAATATACTACAGCCGATCGCCCGATCTCATCATCATTGCACAATCCTGCAAGAATGTTTGCGGGACGCACAATCTTTTTATTCTGTCTGATGAACTACGGAGTCTGGACCAATCATTATCGCTGCAGTGTTCGTTTCAACGTGACAAAATCGATCTTCTGATGAACCATTGTTACTAAAAAATTAAAAATAAAATCCGAGCCATGGCCGCCCATGGATTGAAACAAAACAAACTGGCCTTCACGTAGCGCAGTGACGACAAGGCGACCACGACTCATCACCCAAGCTACATGGCCGCACGTCTGCGACATTTTTTAACACGCTGACCACCCTAACTATCGATAACGTGTATATAAACCGCGCGCCTCCCGCCATTTCCACTCAACCAGAGCTCAGCCATTTCCATCGGTCTCCATCTCTAAGACCCATTCGCTCGCTCCAAAGCAACAATGGCGGCATTCCTCCCCATCGCCGTCCTCATGTCGCTCCTCGTCACCGGCACCACGGCCGGCGGCTACGACAGTCAGACGACCCCTAGCACCTCCACACCGGCGTCCTACACCCCAACCCAGCCACGCCACCACCACCGCCGGCAACACCGACCGCGCCCTACACCCCGCCGCCCAAGTCGGAGCACGAGCACGACTACGATGACGACAAGAACCAGGTGGTGGTGCGCGTGGAGGGCCTGGTGCTATGCCAGAGCTGCGCGAAGCGGGGCACGGAAAACCTCGAAGGCGCGGCGCTGCTGCCCAAGGCCAAGGTGGTGGTCACCTGCCGCGACAGCAAAGAACCGCGTCATGGCGTACCGGTGTGTCGACGCCGACGACAACGGCTACTTCCACGCCGAGTTCGGCGTCCAGCGCCCCGACGCCTTCTGGTGCAAGGAGCCCCTCCAGGCCTGCTTCGTGCGCCTGCTCTCGTCACCAGACCCCAAGTGCAACATCCTCACCAACATCCATGGCGGCATTGAGGGTGCTCGGCTCCGTGACGAGGGCAAGCACTGGATCGACGACCGCGGCTTCAAGAACAACGTCTACGCCGCCGGTCCGCTCGCGTTCATGCCGGCGATGTGTGCGCCCACGCGCCACTACTAAGTGCACGCAAGAATACTAGTGTGTCATGGCCATGATGAGAACGCGTGTGCGAGTGCTCTGGTGATAAGCCAGAAGTGATTCTGGTTATGTCTCGGAGTATGAACGAATGATTTCGATTCCTTTTTTCCCTGTTTCAGTTGGTGTTTAATTTGTTGTTTGCAGTGTGACATTCTTTGTAAGCTAATTTGTAAACATTCAAGGTTCAAGCCTCCGAATCAAGGCTCTCTTTGTATACAGCTGATCATTTACAATATGATACGGGATTTGGCGCAAGTCGTGTTTGAACTTCCCTACTCTTAATGAAGTACGAGCTAAACTTCATTTTGTCGAAAAAAAGCAGAGTTCTTTTTTGTTTTTCTTTGAGAAATCACAAGAATTCAGATATGTCTTACAGTTCTCTTTTACTAGGAGAATACCTCGCACGTTGCTGCGATTCCATACAATTTAAAAAGAAATTGGAGTATTAAAAGCACTGACGATGAAATCCGCTATTGTATTGATCCGATCCCATCGTATTGTTTTGCTTCTGACCAACCAATCTTTATAGAATCAAAGGATACAATGCGTTGGGCATAAGAAAGAAGAAGGGGGAGAAAAACACGAAGCGATCTAGATGACGACTAAAGAATTAAGCACAGGAGACCAAAAATACAAAGTACGGATAAGTACGGGGAGGGTATAGAATGGATAAAATACAAATGTATTTGGATATGGGCACAAACGGGTTTGTTCAAACCCTCCCCAATGGCAGCCTTAAATCTGAGCATTGTGAGTTTGTGACACATTCTCTTCAATCTGTAAGCTAATTTGTAAACTCTCACTGTGACATTCTCTTCAGTCTAATTAATTTGTAAACTTCAATCAAGGTTCAATCCTCCAAATCATGGCTCTCTTGGTATACATCTGATCAGTGATCGTTTATATGGTACCAGACATATATCATATAGTTCGTTTACTGCTAGTGGCACATGAGCATGCATGGTCTTGGATGCGTTGGACACAATTAGCGACTGAAGACCTGACCTGCGTGGCAATCCGCTTCCTGGTTCCCATGTCGCGATATTCTGATCTAATCCTACCGAGATCCTGAAAGGTAGTGATTTAGCTTCATCAGAAAGAATATTTGTCATCTTTACTACTTCGTGACTCGTCTATTCAATTAAGAAAATATAAACAAATTATCATTAAGTTCTTATATATCAATTAAGAATAAAATATCATCAATCATCCGTCATTGTTTATCAGGGTGTCTAAATCACGAAGGAACAAGAGAGAGGGCTGACGACAGGCAGGGTTACCCTGTCAGCTGCTGAGATCTATTGTGTTTTCCATGTTCATTTTTTTGGATAAACTGTATTTGATTCAAACATTATTTAAGAAACTTGTTATTAATTTAAGTGAAATGTTGTCTACAAGTTTGGAAGAACTTCAAACGTTTAGTGATTTTAAAATGTTGCACAACACACGGTTTTATACTTCCTGCATCACAACAGCAAAGTTCGCCTAACTAATTAGAAACGGAATGGTTCTCACAGAATACTTGTGCCCGTTTGCAGGATTTACCTTGTGGAACGATGATGGATCGTTGAACAACCTCGATTACATTCAGTTCTGGAGCAACAAGTAACTGCGTTGATGAGTTCTCCCCTCTGCACCGTGGACACACACTATCGCTTCTGCAACTCAAACTCCATCTCGAGATTCTGAGATTCTTACTTGTAGTTGTAGAGATTCCCCGCCTTGCAGTACTCCTCTGCGACTCTACCAGACCACCCCGCACCTTGTCTTCTGCCACGGCCATGTACACCTTCATATCCTCGGTGGCAGCCCTCCGCTCTGCCGGCGTCCAATCCGTCCTCCGCCGCGTGGGAGCAGAAAGCAGAGCACTTGGTGTAAGCGGTTGTTTCTCTCGCACGCCTTGCTCCGTTCACTCGAGCCTCGACCCCTAACCAAATCGAGATGGCTATCCCGGATCATCTGAGCCAATCTACGCCTGAATTTACTAGCTCCCTGACCGATGGTCTAGTATCTTCCCCACAATCTCCCCCCACACCCCCCCACACCCCAAAAAAAAAAAAAAAAAAATTCAAATTTCAGGCAGGTTCATCTTTGGTTCCACATTCCCCAAAATCTTGCCTTGGCTGCTTTTGTTTTCTTGGGTTCCAGAGGCAAGCTTCCTGAAGATGAGGGAGATCGATGGGATCGATCTCTAAACTTCTGAGCATATTGTTCCTCGTTGCATGTCATTCACTTATGTTCTATTATCATGTGTAGAGTGCAATTATAAGACCATGACTTTCTCTTTTCTTTTTCTTTCTTTAAAAGTTCGTGTAATAATTGGCTATGTACATCCTTGGATGTGGAGGCAGGATATGATTATCCATTATTAAAAAAAAAATGTTTAGAGTGCAATAATTCGATTCTCATCGTTCGTTCAAGATTAGTCTAAGTTCTACTCCATGCGCTGTACTATGAGAATTATGTTCAGTAAAATAGCACTTTTCACCTCACTATCCTTAGGAATAAGATCTGACACAAAATAATCTGGGAAACTGCAATCTTATCTTATACCAAGAGATACATTTACCCAGTACAGCACAAATATATGTCTCTGAATTTTTTATAGAAACAATACCAGGCATATGTTGCATAATGGTACTACATATATTACATATAAATACAGAAACACTTGTAATTCCATCCTTCTATGCGACAAAAGATTTGGGACAAGATTGCTAGCGCAAAACCCACCCCAAACCCCAAGCCAACAAATGTGAACAAAAGGATAGCGTCCATTCTGTCCTGCCACAAACTGCTGGATTCTTGATGGTCTAATGCTCTTGGAGTAGTTGGACCAGGATTGTCACATTGTTTAGACACTTGTCTTCCACAAAGGCCAGTGTTGCCTTCAAAAAGAACTGTATGGAAATGAAAAGAACTGGTTTCCCTCTGGTATTCTCCCAGTCAAGTTGTTGTAGGAAAGATTCAGCCAACTCAGAAATGTTAGAGAGGTCAGATCTGGTGGAATTTCCCCTGAGAAATGATTGCAGGAGAGATCCAAAGATTCCAGCCTACTCAAATCACCAAGCTGTGGTGGAATTTGTCCCACAAATTTATTGTGTGACATATTAAGTCCATGCAGTGAGACAAGCCTGCCAATCGACTCAGGAAGGGGACCCTCAAATGAGTTATCTGAGAAATCGATTACTTTAAAAGTGGTTAGAACTTTGGTCATCACTACCTCAAAGTTTTTGTATGTGACGGTGATAGTTTCTTGATAGGTCTGATCATTTAGTGTGTTTGTGTGATGCTCTAAAATTTGCCCCTTTCCATTGCTGTTATTCATCATTGATTTCAATGTCTCAAACCATTCTGATTGTAAATGACCGTAAAAATTGTTGGATGATAGATCTAGTATTTGCAAACTTATGAAATGTTTATTAATTGTATGACCCGGATGAAGATCCATTATAGTGCCATTGAGTTTGTTGGATCTTAAGATTAGAACTTGAAGGTTTGGAAGAGCACCCATCCAATATGGAAATGAACCAACAATACGATTCTTGCCAACATCAAGGAGCTCTAAATCTTGGCAATTTTTTTAGTGATTTAGGTAGTGTACCTTCAATTTGGTTTCCACTCAAATCTAATGATTGAATCCTACACCCTTCTCTAATATTTTTAGGAAACACCCCATCTAACTTGTTTTCTCTTAACTTTAATACAGTGATGTTTCCTCTTTCTATCAAACATGATGGGACCGGTCCATTGAAGTAGTTGTAAGATAGGTCCATGACATCAAGGTGATTCAAACTACAAAGCGAAGGTGGTATATGGCCACTTAATTTATTATTAGAAAAATTGATGTAGGTGCTATTTGTAAGATACCTACCAAAGTTAGGCACGATAGAAGAGAAGTTATTATTTGAGTAATCCAGTGTAACCTCGTTGGATGATGATAATGGTATTGGTATTCTTCCCTTAAGTCTATTAAAACTGAGATCAAGAAAAGTCAAGGATGGCATAAGAACAAAAGGAGGAGACTTCTCTAAAGTAGTGAACATGTTGTGTGAGAGGTCCAAAGTTATAAGGTACTTCCAGTTTTGCCATACCATACTTGGTATTGCCCCGTCCATTTGGTTATTCGAGAGGTCAAGATATGCAAGTTTACTAAGATTGCAAGATGCAAGATCTAACTCAGTGATGTTACGCAGAGAAGAAAACACTGTATCACCCTTCTTTTCTATGAGCGATAACATATTATTAGATAGGCTAAGCTCAATCGCGCCAGTGAATTTATTTGACCCGAGATAGAGATACTGAAGATTTGCAAGATGAAAAAATGATTTTGGTATTGGTCCTGTCAACTGATTACCACTTAAATCGATTCTTGTCAACAGTGAGGATGAAGGAGCAGGAATGTCTTCTAGGGAACCAGAAAGCTGATTCCCACCTTCTAGGGAAATAAATTCCAGTGCTGGAAGAGCGAACAAAGACTTCGAATGTTTCCTGCACACAAGGACAATATATGTCTAGACTTGTATCTGTAATAGGAAAGTAAAGAGTAGTACTTTTGTAAGGAAGCAATTGTGATTTAGAGTTTTACCGGTGAGGCTATTGTATGAGAACCGCAGCAACTTGAGTTTGGTCAGGTTCCCAATTGTTGAGGGTATCGGCCCCGAGAAATTGCAACCCAAAATATCCAAATTTGTCAACTTCGTAAGATTGCCGATCCATGATGGTATTTGCTGCCCATAGAAATCACTAGTTATTAAGTCGAAAATCTTCAAGGTTGTGAGATATGCAATGTGGTGTGGTATTGGCACAGAAAAACACAATCCCGTAAAATGCAAAGTTTCGAGCCTTGTTAGGTTGCCAATCCATGTGGGTACCGACTGAGAGAACTCGTAGCTATCGAGATCCAAGTGTTTCAATTCTATAAGATTGCCAACCCAAGATAATACTGCCTTCTCCAACCCAGATCCCTCTAGGTCCAGTGTATTCAGTGACGGAAGCCTTATTGAAACGGGGGAGTTCCTTGGCCATGGTTGCCGTTGTAAGGCTCAAAGTCTGGAGAGATGTCAGGTTGGCAAAAGAGAATGGCGTGTCATAAGTGAAGTTGGTCCCCACTAGATTCAGACTCTGCAAATTGTTTCCAGCTAGGAAATATGTTAATCTCACAGAAAGTTTGGGGTTCTCAGATAAATCGAGCATCGTCAAACTTTTTTAGCTGGAAGATCTCTGTTGGAAATTGCCCTTCAAAAGAAGTGCCAGCTATGACAAGAGTGCTCAGGGAAGAAAATTCAGACAAGTACTCAGGGACTTTGCCACAGAGTCCCGTGTTGGATGCAAAGTCTATCTCCGTCAGTGAGCGAAGCCTTGAGAAGGCAGGATGAATAGAACCTGACAGACCACACTCATACAAACTAAGAATCCGCAGCTGAGGAACTGAGTGCCCTAAAACAGCAGACCAAGTCGACCCACTGCTAGATAAATCAACATAATCAAGATGGAGCTCCCTGAGATTGCTCATATTTGCCACGAAGGTTCCAAAACTTGGTTCTTGAAAATACAACCCGTAGTTATACCCAAAGTTGACTGTTGTCAGTGCGCCAAGCCTTGAGAAGGAAGGCTGAATAGGACCTGACAGACCACACTCAGCCAAACTAAGAATCCGTAGCTGAGGAACTGAGTGCCCTAAAACAGCAGACCAAGTTGACCCACTGCTAGATAAATCTATACCATCAAGATGGAGCTCCCTCAGCTTGCTCATATTTGCCATGAAAGTTCTAAAACTTGGCTCTTGAAAATACAACTCCCTAATCCCAACAGTAGAAAAGTCAAGAGTGACAAGGTTCTTGAGGCGGGAAATTCCAGTGGGGATCTGACCAGAAAAGTAGGTATTGGAGAAGTTCAAGTGGGTGATATCTGTGAGCCGCTCAAACCCAAATGCCGGGAGGCGGGCGTCAGCGAAATAATTGAAAGCAAGGCTGAGCTTCCTGAGAGAGGTGAGGTTAAAGAGTGCAGGGTGTAGGCGATTGCTCAACAGTTTGAACCCACCGAGGTCAAGAGAAATGACTCTCCCGGCACCGGAGCCCGTGTCGCAGATGATGCCCTCCCAGTGGCAGCAGTCTGTTCCAGCTCGCCATGATGACAGGTTGTGGGCAAATGGCAACGATGATTCGATGGTGAAGGAACTTTTAGCTGGAGGAGTGAAGACGCTTGATCTGGATGGCAAGGGGCTCTGCTGGTGTTGATCTTGGCTGCAGCATCTACAAAGTAGTAGGAGCATAGCAGCAGGAGGAGGACGTGGAAGCGGTGCTTTGTGGCAGCCATCTTGCTAGGTCTGCTGTTCCATTCCAACGGTATGCCATTCTTTATATATAGTAAGGGGTTAAGTTATTCGGTTGCTCTGAACCATGCAAGCTATTTATTATTGTGGCTGTAGGCTAGTTCGTGTTCGAGGACTAGTTCAAATATATATTGCTATCAAAAAAGACTTGACTCCCGCGCTCTCCAAGTGAAGTCGTCGGTGACCCGATAATTCACGCAGCCCTTCCAACGGCACTCCTCCATTCTTTATAGTATAGATATAGAAAATCTGCAGGCATTAAATTATCCGGTTGCTCTGAACTTGTGTGTGTGTGTGTGGTGTGGTTGTAGTGCAGTTTGTGTTTGACGGTCTTTCAATACGGGGATTGTGGACTAGTTCAAGTATTTTGCTTTCAAAGAAGACTTGACTCATGATATGATCCAAACCAGAAATTATACCATTGCTGTCTCCCGCGCGATCCAGTCAAGTCATCGGTGAAGAAACGAAAGAGAGCGCAAAGCAGCAGAGACACTTCACGCAGTAGTACTAGTGCCTCACGCACAACAAACAAGAAACGAAAGAGAGCGCAAAGCAGCAGAGACACGTAATCGACGACAAGGAAGTAGGGACAACCACACAGGATCAGCGGTTAATCGCCGACCGGCCGGCGTTTAACATTCCGCCGACCATCCGGCCCACGGCCCAGAATCGATCGGAGGTTGAAGATGACGGATGTCACCCAGCTCGCCGTCCTTCGCCAGTAGCTTTGGGGCGCCGCCCTTCACCGTAGCTTTAGGGTTGGAGCTGTCGCCGTTCGCCGTCGACCTCCCCCCCCCCTCCATGCCTCCCGGCCATAGAAAGGGCCCGCCCGCTCGTCAAGCGGCCGTCGGCACGGCGGCGGCCGCGGCCGGCCGACGGTGGCCGGCGGGCGCCGCCGCCGAGCTCCGGGCCGGAGAGACCCATTTGGATGGGTAATGGTCGGCGCCGGGAGCTGGTCGTCGCCGGAGGCTGGAGAAGAAGGTCGCCGCCGGAGCTTGTTATGGTTGGGGTTTCTCACGAGAAGGAAGGAGGGGAGGGGTAGGGACTGCCGCCGCCGGCGCCTCTAGCTCCGGGCGAGCCACCTAGGCGGCCGGCAGGGGCGGAGCGGGCGGCGGGGGCGGAGCTTGGAGGTGGAAGAAGGGAAGAGGACGGCTTAGGGCGGGCCGGCCGGGCCGCATGTGGGCCCCTCGGGGTCGGGCGGTGTTAACACGCCCCAGGAGATCAGCATGGCAGCCATCAAAGAGTAAGGGGACAGAAACAGCACAGAACAAGCATCGTGGATTCCGTTTGAAGGATTCATCTTGTGGATGGTTGGTGGATGATGCAACGACCTCGATTACTTAGATTCGGGAGCAATAGGTAACTGCGTTGATCAGTGGAGACTGGAGAAGAATAAAGGAGCCCTCCCCTCGGCTGATTTATCACCGACTTGACTACACAGCAGACACTCACCAAGGTTTTGAAGAAATTGCATGGTTGATGGAATTTGGACCTGACTGCCGAAACAACGTTTTGATCCGATTGACCATCTCGGTGATGCTCACGAAGCTATCGGGCGACTATGGTGTATGGCTATTGCAACTTTTGGAGTTTGCCCGCCATCGCTTCGTCATGGCCATGCACACCTTCATGTCCACGATTGGCAGCCCTCCTTCTCGGGCAGCGTCCAATCCTTTCTCCGCCGGCGAGAGCGCGAGCACCCGCGTAGTCTTTGTCTCCCTCAACCGCTGCCCCGCTCACCGTGTCGTGATATGATATCCAACCAAATCGAGATAGCTTTCCGTGACCATCGGAGACAATCTACGCCTGGATTTACCGGCCCATGTCCACCCTTCATTGCCCGATCACAAGCTCTAGTCTGTATCCACAATTTCACCCTCGATTCGACTTCTTCTCCCGCAAGTCCGAACATTTCTCCCGGCTTCAGCTACCTCCAAATTTCAGGCAAGTTCATCCCGATTCCCACATTCCACAATTTTTTTTGTCTTGGCTGCTTATTGTTTTCTTGGGCTCTAGAGGCAAGGCTTCCCCGAAGATGATTGGAGATCGACGGGGTAGAGGGTCAGACAAGCGGGTTCTCTCTTGCGCCCGAATCCGGCAAAAACGCTCTCTTGGTGTTGGAATTCAGGTTTGCACGCATGTTCTACGATTCCGGAGCCTGTTGAGTTGGGGGTTCTCAACACGATATGAACCTCCGCCGGCGTGCCCCGAGGGAGAAGTTACAGTGATGAACTCAAGGACTAGGAGAGTAACAATAATTGCTCATAAATGGAATTCACCAACCTCTCTATTATGGGAGGACTCCTCCCTATTTATAGTTTTACAATTGCTGGGGGATACAAGATTACGAAATTGCCCTTTAATATTCCTAGCATATTCCCCCATTTATAAGCACCGCGGGCTCTTCATGAACTTGCACATCCGGCACCGCCTTTCCCTTGTCTTGGTCTTGCCGACCACAACCCACGATTGGGCGACCTTCGCGAGCCCTCTCCCGAGGCTTTCGTCGCCGGTGCGAGCCAAAAAGCCT
This sequence comes from Hyparrhenia diplandra, assembly GCA_015847255.1. Lineage (NCBI taxonomy): Eukaryota > Viridiplantae > Streptophyta > Magnoliopsida > Poales > Poaceae > Hyparrhenia > Hyparrhenia diplandra. Next base: position 79,721 of record JADLZK010004887.1, on the reverse strand, counting down.
CAAACGACCTGGCCGGCGACGAGGAGGGGTAGTCGGAGGTGGGGACCTCCGCGCGCCCACCGCGTGATTGGGCGGTTTGGTCTCTCGAGACGTTTGTGAGAGATAACGACCTCCGCTTGGACCGATGGCGGAGGTGGGTAGGTAGTCCATGTCACCACGAAGGGCACAACATCCCAAACTTGATTGTTAGCCACGGACCTCCGCGTTTTTCTCGTCACGGTCACCTCCGCTCATGCACCGGGATCCGTATCCCAGGTCCCCCTTGAGGGCGGAAGAGATTGCAAGCGGAGCGTGCCTTCGCTCTCAACATTGTCTCGGTATTAGCGGGTCGTTGAGGGTTCCTTCCCCACGGGACGGTTTCGCGAGGGACCTTGGTGGAGGAATTTGAAGCGTGTTGGGTCAGAACGGACGTAAAGGCGCCCCACGAGGCTGAGGTGACCATTTTACGCCTGCTGGTCGAGACAGACGTGTTTTGGGATGCTGAAGTGTCGCGGGGCGGCTATAAAAAGCCTCCCCCGGAGGGTTACCCGTACCCATTGCTTTCACTGGCCGTTTTGCTTTCCCCTGCCTGCGCGTGCTTGCTTTGTTGCTCGCCCTCGCGTCCATTTGTCTCCGCTTGCTTTAGTGATTTGCTTAGTTGTATGCACGCTTTCTCTAGTTCGCATAGCGTAAGGGGTCGCTTCCCCCGTCGTGAGTTGTTTGGGCCATACGCGGAGCTCCTCCCGTATCGTTCCGCCCGAGTTCGCTTCGTCTTTACGAGGAGTGTATGCTAGACGCCGTCGTGCTCAAGACTTGGAGGACACTCTCTCCTGACGCCTAGGCCTCCGTCCGGAGATCGATGGCGTGCGAAGATGTCGACGCTACCTACGAGTTGGGTCCATCAAAGATGACTCAAGCGATGCTCGACGACCTTCGCTGGAGAAAGGCGTCTTTGGAAAAGCTGGTGGCCGAGGAGCGGGAGCTTCGCCAGAATGAGGCTGTTGCGGCTAGAGAAGCACAGGATGCATTGGCTGCACGTGCGGAGAGGGCTGAAAAGGCTCTCCGCGATGTTGAATTAAAGCTTGAGGAGGCCAATGCCGGCCCACCTCGTCGCGGCGCCTATTCGTCCCGAGCGACGAGAGGCAACTAGACGATATATGCGTCTGCCTCCGTCACCCACATTTACACGCGGGAGGCCGTTACGTCTCGTTGGCGCGGTGGTTACGCCGTTCCCACGGATGGCGGAAGCAATCGCGCGTCTTTGGCGTGATGGCGAAGAACATCGCCAAGCTTCCGGGCGTACTGCAAGGCGTCTCCGACTTTGCAGCCCGGGACGCGGCGACGAACATTGCTCGCATCCTTTCTAGCGAGGGGTGTGAGGATGTTGCCGGTCTTCGCGTGAAGGAGACGCATCATCCTTCTAGCCTTGCGGACCTTCTCGGCGGGCTTTGAAGTTTGTGGGCTCGTTCATGAAGAGGTTACGGGCGGTCCATGGGCGTTCTAAGGCTGCGGCCCCGGCTCGTTCCTTTTCAGGTGATTTTTGCTTTTCGTCTTTTGGGCTTTGATTTTCCTATTTCCTTTTTCGCCAGTTTTGACTGTTTCTCCCTACGCATGGTGGTACTACGGCGGAGGTCCCTGTTGAGCGGACCACAGTTGCGGAGGAGGTGCCGAAGGAGGCCTCTCCGCCGCCAGCTCCAGACGCGGGGAAGATGTCATCTGCCGATGATGACGACGCGGAGGTGTAGAAAATTAGGAGTTTTATTTTCTAATTTTATGGCTTTTGGGCCTTTTGTGCGGATATCTATTTCCGCGTGTAAAAATTAATGAAATACTGTTGAATGGAAGTCTGATATTTTGTTTAAACCAATGATTTCCTGCGCAGGTTCCTGAAGAGGTGCCTGCGCAGGAAGTTGATCCCTTGTGTTTTTATCGGGATGGTGTTTATGTTGACGGAGGTCTCTGGTTATTTTGGAAAGAGACCTTCGACGTTCCTAGCGTGGACGACATGTATGAAGACGTTACGCTCGACCTAAGGGATGAACGTGATGGCTTTCACAAACGATGTGGCTTGGGAGGGACCTCCGCCGGGTTTTTGTAGTGTTTCTTTGATAGGTTAGACTCTTGTAAAGATACAAATTTTATAAATATAGCGGAGCTTGTCGGTTGCATTCGATTCATTAGTTTGGTTACATTGTTTATTCTTTCCTCTCGAGTTTTATTTGTAGCCTTCGCTTGGATTTGACAAAGGAGGATAGCCACTTGTTTGCAGCACCAATTCGCTCTTTTCCGCTGCGAAAGTATCCGCGTGGAGGAGAGCGTTCTCTTTTGTTGGACCTCCGCTACACGCGTGGAAAGCGTTGCTTATCGCTCCGCTTCACGGGTCTTCGTCAAGGATCTCGCACTTGGATATTTTGTAGGGTTTTGAAGCTCCGGGGGGATGTTACGAATTCTTCACGCGGTCTCCCGAGCTTGTCCAAACGCTTGGATCATTACGATTTCTTACACGGTTTCTTTTACGCTCGTGTATATGGTGGCGGAGGTCGACATCCGCACCCATTTGCCGGCTTCGGGTTCCCTCGTATGAAATCTTTCCTGGGATGGGAGATTGGTGAGTGGGGGGGTGGTTAGGCTTGTTTTATAGTGCTTGGGTGATTAAGGGGGATTTATTGTTTTGTCCTTTGGTAGGTATGTTAGGTCGACTGGGGTTAGTATATAACCCGTTCTTTTCTCCCCCCCTAGTTATCTCGGGTAATATGGGTCAGTCTAGTAGTGGTTTAGTTTCCACAGGACTGATACCGTTTAAGAGTTCGTACTTGATGGTCTAAGTTGTGCACTTGGTTATCCTCCTATTCGTTGGTGGAAGCGCTTGAGAACAGGCACGGAGCTATTAACTCTTGCCCATGCACTATCAATTCTTGGCGGTGGGCTACGGTGGTTTTGATCACCGCCTTGGTCTGCATTCTAGGTGTTTGTTTCTCGGGTAGGTCCTCCGCTAGGGCGTCTTCGTGTCTATTGTGTGCTCCCTATTGGAGGTGGACTTGGTTGAAGACGTTTTATGGTGGTCTGGCGGATCTTGATGAGGAGGGACGCGTCAACGCCGGGCGGAGGCTTTCCGTGCACACGGCGTGAAGCGGTTGCCTAGCATGGTGGTTGTTGACATTTCTTAACGCAATCAAAGGAAATGGTATAAAACCCATCCCCAATAAAAAGCGTCGAAAATGCACCGCCGACATTCCCCAAAAACCACCATGTCGGTGATCCGAAAAGGGATTGTCAACGGGATAGATCTTGCCATCGTAGATATTTCATCCGCAAAAGCGCCGCGGATCTATCGTTGTAACATTTCACCCTAAGTATTCGAGGTATCGTTATTTATATTTTCCCAAAGGAAGGCATGTGATTTAATAAGCTAGCATGGCATCTCGAATAGAGGAACATGTGTTTGCTTAGACCAAAATGTTCATGACGGGGTAAGCAATAACGGTTCATGGATAGTGTGACACACACTTAAGAATCCACCAGCAAAAGGATAAAGAAAATAGATAAAGAATAAATGAATAATCTAATGGAGTAATTCTAATGTATCTAGTCATGGCCATACAAATGAATAGTTAGGATCATATGCAAACCGATTTAATCGTGGTTAGGTCTAGGATACCGGGAGACCCCACCCGGAAGTCCGCTTCCCACCAAGGCATTTACTGAACTCCTACAAAGACACACGAACGTGGGGGGGATTTCGAGGGGCGGTCAAGGCTTGTCACGACCAAGCCGCCTACCCCCTCAACCGTGGCGTGCACTCATATCCGCAGGTGTCGTAATACCCGGGCACCATGTCCGCATATCAGAGCACTACTCTTGTCCCCCCAGGATCCCCACTCGTCGAATGGACGGACTAGAACAAGAGCAAACCCGAAGGAACAACGAACCGATATCCCACCTCTAATCAAGTTAGGCATATGATGATCGATGAAGAAATGTGATGAACATGTCAAGATCATGATATGTAAACTATATGCTAGTTCATATACCAACACAAGAACATGAACAAGACTATACTCTAGTTCATAAGTTAGGCCAAGAACATAGATATAGGACTTGTAAATAGAAGAATGCTCCATAGAGAAGATGTATTACCAAAGCACTTTCTTCTAGGAGACAAGCCCTCCTTGTAGCTCTTCTACTCCAAGTGCTAACCAAGAACTAAAAAGAAGAAGAAAGAAGAAGAAGAAAGAAGAAGTAGAAGAAGAGAGAGAGGTAGAGGTGGTAGAGAGAGAGGGATTGCTGGTTTGCTGGACTCCAAGTGGTGTGTGTTGAGAGAGGGAGAGAGGGGGCCTACTTATACACTTGGAGGAGGGGCCTAAGTGCTAATTTATATCAAAACCGACCTGGTAAACCTTCTAATCTGAGCAAACCGACCAACCAAGGCGGGAATCCTGTTTGGAAGGTGCACGAACCGCCTCCCCGAGGTTGGGCCGAAACGCCTCGGGGAGGGTGCGGCGCGCGCCGGCGCTTGTACGCACCCCCAGGCTCGGCTTTGGCCCGGGTCTTGGTGGGGTGTCGTCTTCCGTCTGAAAAGTTGTGGGCGGGCTTGGCTCGGCCCAATTTTAATGTTTTGGGTCAATTTGCTCTTGGGCTTGAGTTTTGCAATAATGCGCTTTCCTGATGGCGTACTTTGGTCGATTTTCCACTTGTTTTTATTATAAATCTGCAAAAAATAAAATTCTAGATACTACAAGTGGAATTTATTAGTAATAAATGCATATGAGTATAAAAAGGTATAGCTTTACTCCCTTTTATGGTAGTAAGTTGACGGGAAAAATATGTCGTTGATGACCGTCAACAGTGGTGTATCTCATCTTCCTTGTCTTGTTGTGTCTGCGCCACCACTGTACCATCTTCTGCAAGATGGTGTGATGCTTGCGCGAAACAGGCGTGTAAACGGCCGGAGCTTTACGCTTTTGCTAGCGGCATGTGTCTGTGCCTAGCATGGTAGTATGGAATATCTTCTTTTTCTTTTTGCTCCTCCGCTACCACATTGTACCATCTTAGCGGAGGCATTTGTAACTGGACAGCACAATGTCGAGCATCTTATATTTTGTAAATAATAAAATAGAAATGATTGAGATAAATTGATACTTTTGAGTTCGTTCTCCTTGTTTGCCTTTGTTGGCGGAGGCGTTCTTGATGCCCGAGTTGGACCGAGGACTTTTTCAGCTTTTTGGTTCTTGACACGAATCGTTGTGTCACCTCGATGCCTACGCTTGGGTTGGGCTTTTTTCGAGGATTTTGGGACCGCTTTGTGGGTGCGTGGAGGTCATTTTTCGGGCTAGAACCTCCGCTCGGGCCGTAAAATGTCCTCGCTATTATTTTTTCACTTTTGTCGAAATTACGGATGCGTTGCTAGTCACTTTCGACTTTGTTTTTCTTTCCATCTTTGGAAATTCCTCTTTATATTTCGGAGGATTTTACATTAGTCTCGCCTCATTAAAAACCTCACCTCCGCTAGGAGTTCCCACAATGAGGAAAAGAGTCACGAGACCTTGATTGTAAAAAGCGTAAAATCTCTTGCTACTTGCTGAATGATAAAGTGGTAGCCGACCTCGCATATATTTCGCGGGGGCGGCTTTACATGTAGTACTTGCGGAGACTATCCGCATTCCATGTGTGCTTTCGGAGGTGTTGCCTTCCCGTCCGCTAGGTGGAAGGCTCCTTGCCTTGTCGTTGCTTTCGCGATGAATGGGCCATCCCACTTAGCTTGCAATTTTCCTATGGTTGAAGCGTTTGGTTTCCTTCGAGCACCAAGTCTCCGTCTTTGATGTTCTTCTTGCGGACCTTCTTTGTCTCTCCATTTTTGGTCTCCGCTTGGTATTTACGTATGTTTTCTACGGCTTCCGGCCTTGTTTGTTCAGTGTTTCTTTGACGTATTCTTCATCTTACGCCATTTTCGCTTCATAACGCGGAGGCTTTTGTGTTTTAATTCCTCGGGGAGTATTGCCTCTTCTCCATACATGAGCTTGAATGGAGTGAAACCGGTGGCTCGAAGATCTTTGTGTTATAGGACCAAATGACTTTGGGTAGTTCATCCGCCCATTTTCCTTTATGGAGATTGAATAGGGTCTTTGATATTGCGAGAGAATATTATTCCGTTCGCTCTTTCCACTACTCTGTTGGACTTGAATTGGTAGGCGATCACGAAGGCTATCTTTGTTCCCATTCGATAGCAGAACTCTCTCGAACTTGTTTGAGTCGAACTGTTTGCCGTTGTCAATCGTTACCATCCTTGGCACTCCGTATCTACAGTTATGTTTTGCCAATAGAACTTAGTGATGGATTACGAGTTATCCTCGCCGGGGCTTGGCTTCTATCCACACGGTGAAGTATTCGGCGACTACCACTTTGCAAATTTGTTTCCTCCTTGTCTTTGTTGGTAGTGGACCGACAATGTCTATCCCCACCTCTGCGGCCGCCAAGTCGGAGGTATCGGTTGTGTTTACGTTGAAAGGCTTTTTGGTTTGGTGCGAAGTTTTGGCAAGCTTCGCATGTCTTGACGACTTGCCGGGCATCCTTTATATGTGTAGGCCAATAGAAACCTTGGCGGATGGCCTTTCGACGACAAGGCTCTTGGCCCGATGTGAGATGCACTTGAGCATTGGTTGTACTAGCCCCTTTTTGAAGAGTTGGCCATCGACAAGGGTGTAGTTCCTTGCTCGTGCTTCCGTTACGGCGACCTCGCGTGTCGTCTTCCCTGATAGCCTACGTTGTTGAGGTTATCAACTATTGCTGTCTCCAATCTTCGCCTTCCACCAAAGATGATTGTCTTGAATGCTTTTTCGGTGTTTTACTTGTTGCGGTTTTGTATGTCATGTTATAGACGGTGTTTTGGGGCATCTCTCGCGGAGGTTGTTTCTTTGCGGCTTTAGCTAAGGCATCTGCCCATTGCTTACGTTCTCGGGGATAAACTTTCTTTGTAAAGCCACGGAATCTTTGCTCCATTGCTCGACCACTTTGTTAGATAGTTTACGAGTTCCGGCTCTCGGCCATGCATTCTTTTTTTCCACCGGCTTTGCTACTATCATCGAGTCGGTTCTGACTTCTACTAGCTTTGCCCTGTAAGCCTTCGCTTTCGTGAGCCCTAGTATGAGGCCTTCATATTCGGCCGTGTTGTTTGTTTGGGTGCATTCTAGTCTTGTTGCGAAATATGTCTTTATGCCTAGTGGTGACATTATGACCGACGGAGGCTCTGCTCCATGTCCGCCCCATGCCCCATCTCATAGGATCCCAAAGCTCCGACCGTCACTTTGCCCTTTTTGCTTGTGCGGCGTCCATTCTCAAGCTTCTGAAAATCAGCTAATACTTGGGATCGTATTGCGGATCATGTGGACGAAGGCTATTTCAAGCGAGAGAGCTCCATTCCCATTTGCTGATCCCGCCCAGGGTTTCCTTGTTTCTTAGGACCTCCGCTAGTGGTACCGTGAGGTGGGTACTTGGATCTTGTATGATCGTGGAAGTAGTGCTTGAGTTTTCGGATGCTATCAAGAGGGCATATGCTATCTTTTCTACTTACGTGTAGTTGATCTTGGATCCCGAAAGTGCCTCTGAGACATAGTATATTGGAAGTTGAATGAGGCGGTCATTTTCTTTTTTTCTCTTGTATGGCTATTGCTTGTGTGCCGTAGTCGTAGTCGATCTTGCGAGGTACTGGGAGTATAGGGTTGTCTTGCTCGAACCTTTGTTATTGTTAGTTGTTCTTCTGGATATTCTTTGAGTTTTCTTTGAATGCCTCAGCTTGCTCCTTTCCCCACTTGAATTGTGCTCCCCCCTTGAGGGCTTGGAAGAACGGAAGGCTTTTTTACGACTTGGAAATGAATCTGTTTAGGGCTTCGATTACACTGTTAGCTTTTGCACTTCTCTCTTTGTTTTGGCTCCGCCATGTCTCTAATTGCCTTTGTTTTTTCTGGGTTTGCTTTGACTCCCTCGAGCTAACGATGTACCCGAGGATCTTCGCTTTGGTTGCCCCAAACACACATTTTTAGGGATTGACTTGAGGCCCGACTTTCTTAGATTCGCGAAGGTCTCACGTAAGTCGGAGATGTGTTCTTGTTCTCTTTTTTGCTTATGATTTGTGAGATCATCCGCATACGCAATCATGTTTTTGAGAAGTTGCCTCTTTAGGACTTTTGTTGTCATTCTAGCGAGAAGGTCGCGCCAAGATTTTTCAAGCCCTCGGCATTCTTACGAAACAATATGTGTAGAATGGTGTGGTGAAGCTGGTTTTTTCTTCGTCTTCCTTTTCAACCGTGATTTGGTGATATCCCGAGTGCTTGATCAAGCGAGAGAGAACCTTCGACACCCGGCCGCCTTGTCAACAGAGGTGTCTATTCTTGGTAAGGGGTAGTTGTCCTTCTTAGTTGCTTTGTTGAGGTCAGTGAAATCTATGCACATCCTCATCTTTCCTAATGTTTTCTTTGGGGCGAGAACGACATTTGCCCGCCCGGTCGGTGTATTTGACTTCTCGATGACTTTGGCGTCGGCGACCTCTGGACCTCCGCTTGAGCCGCTAGTATTACGTCCTCGACATTTTCCTCTGGCGTTGCTTCTTTGGCCTCATTTTGGGGTTGATGTCTAGGACATGTTCGATGGTTTCTCTATCCACTCCGCGGAGGTGGCTGGCGACCAAGCAAAGATTTCTTTGTTTCTGATAAGGAGCTCCGCCATTTCTTTTTCTTCTTCCTCAGGTAAGTTTGCACCGATTGTGGCTGTGTGATCGGGGTCTTCGTCTATATATCCTTATCTTTTTGGTTTTACGTTGGCCTTTGGCCTTTGTTTGCTCTTTTTTCATGTCAGGGGTTAGGGCCTTCGTTTTCTATTTCCACCGAGAGTTGGCGTTTTTTGTGGGCTCGGTATATAGCCTTTTCTATGTTTCTGGCTTCCTTTTGGCTCCCATGTATGGTGATGATGCCGTGTAGTTGAAGATCTCTAGATTGGTTTTGGCTAATTGATGACATCCTTAGGACTAATCTCTCTATGCTAAGTGTTTGATTTAGTTGGAGATTGGTCAAGCCAAGGATGATGCATGGTGGATGGATCGAGATGATTCAAATGATGATCAAGTGCATGACTTGGAGTGGATGGTGGATCAAAATGGGCTCAAGGCAAAGATATATCCATAGGGCCATTTGTTTTCACACTCAAGACACCATAGAGGGTGTGAGTGATTATAGGATCGATAAGCCGTACTATAAAGAGGGAAAACTATCATACATATCGATCCTCATGTGCCTCTAGGTTCAAAATCTTTTGCATGCATTCTAACCTAGAGAGCTAACCTAACCTTCGAATTTGATTGTGAAAATGCTAACACACGAGCACATGGTGATGTACACGTGGTGGTGTTGGCACATTTGCGAAGGCGTGATGGTTGCGGGGGTTGAGTTGGGTTTGGGAACCGCTCGGCGCTTCGAAAAATGAGATGCATATTTTCTATTCTTGCGGGATGCATCGTGGTGGTGAAAAACATGCTATTCCTCGTGCTCAAAGTTTGGTATACTTGTTGGGTAGCATGTCGGAGCAAAGGCGACAACGAAACGACGGAATTCGCAGCTCGATCGGTGGATCGACTCAGCGGCCGGAAGAAAAACTTCCGATCGGGCGCACCGGTCTTGGTCCCGCTAAATTCCGAGAGCATGTGTTTCGGTGGCTCGCTCGAGGAGCGGCCGGGACGCACCGACCGGATGCATCGGTGTTGACCGAAGCACCGATCGGACGCCTTGACGGACCATTTCGGCCAAAGCTTCGATTAAATTTGTCTAGTTGGGGTTGTCGGTTGTGGCCAGGACTCACCGGCCGACTCACTCAGTGAGTGTTGGCGGCCATTATCAAGCATTTTATACCGCCAACTCAGGTTCATTCCAAGGAAATAAGCAATCTCATGGTGCATATGCATTTATTTCTAACCTAGTTCCACTTGTATTGTCAAAAACATATTTTGTAGGAACAAAAGTGGAAACTAGTACAAATACGCCCAATCAACAAAGAAAGCGCAAAAACGAGTTGCGCCTTGTCAAAGGGAAGGCCAACCGCATCCGAAATCGGCAAAGCGGGCAACGCACCTACATGACGGTGAAACAAAGTGGACCAAAAGGCGACGCGAAGCTGGCTCAAGCCGGGCCAAACTTGGGCGGCCGGCCCATGTGGCGGCCGGCGCGAGATTTTCGGCGGATGTTCCCGCCCTTTCTCTGGGCGGTTCGGGCGACTTTCAAGCGGCGGTTGCATGCGGTGCAAATTTTCGTTCCCACCAAGAACAGCTCGAAGCAAGGGGAGCCCTCCATTCCCTCCTCCTCTCCACTATATAAAGAGAGCACCCCTCATCATGAAGCATCACATTGATCATCATACACATCATTACACTCCATTCACTCACACACTCCACTCCATCACATTTAGTACACATTGGAGTAGAGGAAAGGAGCCAAGTTAAAGTAGAAGGGTGAGAGGGAGGAAGTGTGGAGAAGAGGAGTAGCGACCCCTCTGCTGACGGACGGAGTTCGAACTTGTCGGCTCCCGTCTCCGCACTTGTACCTCTACGGATCATCCCTCTTGGTTTGAGTAAGAGATCCGTTTTCTATCTACAAACAATTATCTTTGAGTTTAAATTATTACTTTAATTATCGTTCACCGGTTCGTTGTTTACCATAACGGTAGATGCTCTAGTAGAGGACTCGATGAAGGCGGATGCTCTGGCCAACGCTAGAGTACATGATAAGTAGTGTAGGCGTGGTGTCTAAACTACACGTCACCCTCGTTTACCAATCGGTCCACGGTAGTGAGGTAGGCGGCAGGTGGTGACAGCCCTATTCGACCTTAGTATTCCTCCACATCCGGTTGTGCGGTAGTGCGGAGGCGGACCCTTCAGCGGACCGGGGGGAGCCGGTGGCTACGTGAGCGTATAAGAAAAGAAGTAATTTGGCTTTAGGATAATCCGTTGTAGTAGAAACTCACTACCCAGTTCACCCTTTCCATCTTCCTCCCGGTAGCTAGTCGAGCGACTTAACACCCGTTCCACTGTGGAAATCGATACCACGAACACTTCCGGTGAAGTGCTACAACGGTATTTCCGTGCGCTTGCGGACTATTCTACTTCGCTAAGAAACACCAACAAGCATTTAAAGGCGCCGTTCTTGGGTGACGGTTGTCGTTATAGTCCTCGAACCTAGTCTACCCGTGTATCCTACATTATCCATTTCCACCCGCCATTAAAACAAAAATCTAAAAAATTATGGAGCACCCAACTATTGCAAAAGCATGCGCTCCAAGAGGCGAGCTCTTAGAGCGCCCATCTTCTTGAAAGCCCATCACGGCTTCTTCGAGTTATGAGCTCATGCGGCCTCTTTGGCCATGGTTCGGGATCAATCCTTCTCGGGATATGATTACGAAAATCCATACCATCACCTGAGGGAGTTTGAGCAACTCTGTGCTTGCCTCACCATTGAAGGCATGTCACAAGACACGTTGAGGTGGAAGCTATTCCCTTTCTCGCTTGAAGAGAGAGCGAAACAGTGGTTCGACCACAACGTAGGGAAGGTAGCAGGTGATTGGGAGGAATTGCGGGCAAAGTTTTGCCAAGCTTTCTTCCCTATATCCCGAATTGCTTCCCTTCGTCAAGAGATAATCTGCTTCCAACGGGGGAGAAGGAGTCGTTAGGTGCGGCACAGGGACGATTCTCAATTTTAACGAGTGCGGTCGAGAACTATCCATTCCCGACCATGTCTTTGCCGGCATTTCTGGCTAGGTTTGACTAGAGAGTCTGCCCCTACGGTTAGACACGGCCGCGGGAGGGTCGTTTACACACAAAACCACGGAGGAAGGGGAATCCCTTTTTAGACCGAATTCTTGAAAACACCCCTCCTCTAGAACCCATCCGTGTTGAGCCGATGTCCAACGAGGTTTCGGTAAACTTCAAGCCGAACCTCTAAAAATACCGGACCCGAACCAATGGAGGAACCCCTTACGGGAGACCTCCCGGTATATCGAGGACGTTTTTCTTGAAAATTTCGGAAACACCTCGAGATACGAGTCGGTAAAGACCACCGGTTCTGTCACCCCTAGAGAACCTTTGAGCATAGACTCTCTACGAGAGTCAATCATGGGGTTAACATCTTTCATGAGCGGCGAATGGGTACACGAGAATGGGTCGTCTTACGAAGAAATTCGTTCGTACTCCCTCGTTCCCCATTCAATGCATAATAAAAATAAAACAAGAAACTTGTATTGTATAACTTAACCGTGGGCATCAACATCATGTCACAAACTTATGCCCAAACTTATTTTGAGGAAGAGAAACGCGGCCCACAATAAAAACTTTTAGAGCTGATATGCGTTCAACTCTCCAAGGGTTGGGGGTTTTACACAATGTTTCTCTTTACCATGAAGGTGTCGGAATGAGCCTTGATTTTCACATCTTTGACATTGAGGATTTCGACATTCTAATTGGCCATCCCCTAGAAAAATTATTCGATCCACCAAACACGGGGGAGTAGATGTCAAATTAGGTAGGGACACGTTCACGCTACCCATACAACAATCCAAAAACACAATAGCTGAACCCCGTCCCCAATAACAACCATAGAGATGGTGCCAAAAATACCTTTTGAAACTCTGAAGAATCCTTAGAAAGAGACTCCAAATTCTTCATCGAAGAAATTAGCGAGATAGATGAATTTATCGATCTCCCTAAAGAAGAAGAAAAGCGGCACCACCTCCCATTGAGCTAAAAGCCCTTCACGAAGGATTGCGCTATGTTTTTCTAAACAATGATAAAAATGCTCCGTAATCATCGGTGACAAACTAACCGACGAGGAGTCATCAAATTGATTAAAATACTAGAAAAACATAGGGCGGTCTTGAATATTCATTACATGATCTAAAAGGGATTAGCCCTCTAATTTGCTCTCATCGCATCCTGTTGACCGGAAAAAATCACCCTCACGCGAACCACAACGCCGGCTCAATAATGAGATGAGAGAAGTCGTGAAGAAGGAAGTCCTCAAACTTCTTCACGCCCGGGATAATCTATCCGTACCACCACGGCGGCTGGGTTAGCCCTATCCGGTGGTACCCAAGAAAGGGGGCATGGCGGTAATGAAAACGCTAAAAATGAATTAATTCCACAAATAACCGTCACGGGGTGGAGAATGTGCATTGATTACCGAAAACTCAATGCGGCAACAAAGAAAGATCACTTTCGCTCCCCTTCATTGATGAAATGTTGGGCGGTTAGCAAAACACTCTTTCTTACATTTCCTCGATGGGTATTCGGGTTATCACCAAATTCCCATCCACCACGATGATCAAAGCAAGACAACTTTCACATGCCCGTATGGAGCGTGCGGCGTATAGGAGAATGTCGTTCGGGTTGTGTAATGCACCCGCATCATTCCAACGGTGCATGATGTCGATATTCTCGAACATGATTGAAGAAATCATGGAGGTATTCATGGACGATTTCTCCGTCTATGGAAAAACCTTTGACAAGCTGTCTTGAGAATTTAGATCGAGTCTTGCAACGATGCCAAGAGAAGGACACAGTACTAAATTGGGAAAAGTGCCATTTCATGGTCCGAGAGGGCATCGTCCTTGGACACCTAGTGTCCGAGAGAGGGATTGAGGTAGATAAAGCAAAAATTGAAGTGATTGAAAAACTACCTCCCCACGAGCGTGAAAGGAATCCGTAGCTTTCTAGGCCACGCGAGGATTTTATAGGCGGTTCATAAAAGATTTCTCACAAACTTCTAGACCGTTAACAAGCCTGCTAGCTAAGGATGTGCCTTTTAAGTTCACCGATGAGTGCATGAAAGCTTTTCTCACCATTAAGAAAGCACTCATCTCGGCGCCAATCATCCAACCACGGATTGGTCGCTGCCTTTTGAAATCATGTGTGATGCTAGTGATTACGCCGTTGGTGCGGTCCTTGGCCAAACCAAAGATAAAAAGCATCACGCGATTGCCTATGCCGACAAAACACTAAATGGAGCTCAATTAAATTACGCCACAAGCGAAAAAGAGCTCCCGGGTTTGTAGTGTTTGCTATCGATAAGTTTAGGTCTTACTTAGTGGGATCCAAAGTAATTGTCTACACCGATCATCTTTGCATTGAAATACTTGCTCACTAAGAAAGACGCTAAACCTAGATTAATAAGATGGATTCTCTTACTCCAAGAATTTGATTTAGAAATTAAAGACAAGAAAGGAGTAGAGAACACCGTTCTTGGATCATTTGTCGCGTTTGCAATTCACTAACATGCGGGAGTTACCGATCAACGATTTCCCTCTGGCGATGACATGCTCCTCAAGGTGGAGGGCGTAACCCCATGGTATGCGAGACATTGTGAATTACATGGTTTCGGGTTACGTACCACCCAAATAATCCGGGCACAAGTTGCAAGTTGAGAGTCGCCGCCACACATGGGATGATCCGTACCTATACGGTATGTCTTGGCGGCATGCTAAGGAGATGTGTACCCACAGAGAGGGACAACAAATCATTGAAAAATGCCATGCGGCCCGTCACGGAGGCCATTATGGAGTACATCGCACTCAAGCCAAGATTTGGCGGTGTGGATTCTTCGGCCAACGATGTACCAAGACACAAGAGAATTCATCGAGAAGATGCCAAAAGTGTCATTTGCAAGGAGGAATCACATCAAGAAATGCAATGCCCCTCAACTACAATCTCCAAGTGGAAGTCTTCGATGTTTGGGGTATTGACTTCATGGGACCTTTCCCAAAGTCCCATGATAGTGAGTACATCCTCATCGCGATCGACTACGTGTCCAAGTGGGTCGAAGCTCGCATGCCACGCGTGATGCCAAACATGCGAGAAAAATGTTCCATGAGATCATTTTTCCAAGGTTTGGAACACCAAGGATGGTCATAAGTGATGGAGGATCACACTTCATAGACGAGATCCTTTTCGAGCTTTCTTACGAGAGCTAGGATCTAAGCACAATATAGCCACACCTTACCATCCTCAAACAAGCGGCCAAGCGAAACATCGAACAAGCAAATCAAGAACATTACGCGAAAAACCGTCAATGCAATGGGGAAGGGTGGAAAGACAAGCTCCACGATGCACTCACGGGCATACGGGGACAGCTTATAAGACCCCCATTGACATGACACCATTCCAAGCGGTCTATGGAAAAAAGCGTCACTTGCCGGTAGAACTCGAACATCGAGCCTCTTGGGCAATCAAGACATGGAACATGGACCTTAAGCTAGCCGGGAAAAATAGACAAAAAACAGTTAACCGAGCTAGAGGAATGGAGGGAGAAGGCGTATCACGGTGCCAAGCTATACAAAGAAAGAACAAAAAGATGGCACGACCACCGAATCCAACGAAAAACTTTCCACGAAGGAGACAAGGTATTACTCTTTAACTCTCGTGTAAAGCTATTCGGTGGAGGAGGAAGGCAGCGACAAATGGAAGGGGCCATACACCGTCGTCGGCGTCGCACCTCATGGCGCAATCACCATCACCGACGATTCGGGTAATTTATCAAAGGTAAATGGCCAACGTTTAAAAGTTTTCCTTGAGCCTTCTCCAAATAAATATATAGAAAATAATGTTGGTAGATTTTGAACAATATAAAAATAATTCCATAATTGCTACCAACATATTGGAAAGAAAACACAATAAAACTATTAAATAAAAAAAAAAGCACATAACTTTTTCTTTTTCCTTTTCTTTTTCTTTTTTAAAATAAAGAAAACATCGCCCTAAAGCGGGGTTTTTCCCGTTGCACCACTATAGCAAAAGAGTTCGAATAAGATAATGATCATGGGAAAAAGTCGATGCGCAAGGCACACGGCTGCGGCTGGCGGCCGGCGCAGAGGGGCGGCCGGCCCGTTTTTGCGGCCGTGCCTCTGTTTTCTCACATGGATTAATCCCGGCGATCCTATCCCAACCCCGTGGTGCACGGTCACGGTTCGACGCAAAACTCTATAAATTGAACCCCAAGCTCCTTATGGAAAATCACACCAAAAACCATCTCTTCTCCCTCATCCTTACTTGCTCAACTTGTCCATGGGAAACAACAAAGCTTTATACCTCGCCTTAGGACTAGACATTGAGCCATTCCAAAAAACCCAAAAGAAATAGATGAAGCCATGTTAGTGTCGGCTCAACCTTTGGCAATCTTACCACCTATCAAAACTCCTGGCCATCCTTCCCGTCAAAGAACAAGGGTTCACCTAACATGAACCTCCTCCCTAAACCTCCCAAACACAAACCCAACGCAAAACTCATCTCGGGAAAATTTGTCATCCAAATCAACCACGACTTCGCTCAAATAAAACCACCGATAGGAAAAAGCGTAGGAAAAACTACCCTCAAAAAGCCAAAGACACATAGTCAAAAGGATCGAGGCCACCACTAGGGAGCCCTCCTATTAGGGGTGAAGCCTCAAGGCTTTTTCGCCTAGTGAGGAGGAAAAACCTAAGAAGAAAATTACACTTGCAATGGTCAACACAAGGATCGGCCTACCTACACACAAGGATAGAAAGAATCCATAACGAAGTAGCTATAGCAAAATTAGAAGTGAAAAATCTAGAGGATTCCCTTACAACTATGCGTCGTTTAATTTAATGAGAAATTAGACCGTCTAGCGAGAAAAAATAAAAAGGATTCAAAATTACTTGATTATTTCGGGCTGTTTGAATTCTTCATGTTTTATTTCCATTCATTTACTTTGTAATTTCAAGTTCAATAAAGTTTGTCTTTGAATATTTTTTTATACACTTGTTTCTCTATAAATTTTTACGGTTAACTTCTATAAAAGAAACAAGTGTGGGGGGAGATAAAATTCACTTGTCAACTTAAAAACTTAGACAAACTTTATCTTTCTTTGTCAATCAACTGTTAGAAAAAGAAAACCCCACGTTATTTGAACTTTTATGCTTTGAGAGATAGCATGATTACTTGAATTTCTCTTTCTGTACAAATAAGACTTGGGTTACCTATATATAAAAAAAATATATATATATATATATATATATATATATATATATATATATATATATATATATATATATATATATTATCATGTTCTGGGATAATCAAAACCTGAATTAGTAACAAATAGCTACTTCCTTATTCATTGAATCTTGTCAAATTCAAAAGATTAAATGTTGAGGAAGTTTCATAATCCCAAGATCAAAACACCGTGCACAAATAAATTGGTAATCTAAATTATGATGAACCCTTTATGCTTCAAAAGGGCATGGGCTATGCTAGAAATGGGCACATGCCCCCATATAAAAAACAATGGATACGTTGATACCCGCCTATCTAAAAAAAAAAAAAAAAAAAAAGAGAGAGAAGAAATAATGGACAAGTGTCCGAGGCGAGTAGAGCCCACTTCTCCAAAAAAGAGAGAAGAAATAACGGATAAGTGTCAGAGGGCGAGAAGAGCCCACTTCTCCAAAAAAAAAAAAAAAAAGCAACAAGCCCATGACTCTTTGAAAGCAAAGAGGCATCATAGCTAAAAAGAAACATTTCTCATATGCACATCTTTGATCTAGGAATATGACACTTCCTCCATTAAATCCAGAATTTGACTTGACATTTCATACAAGGAAGTAAGCAATTTTGTTAGTACTCTCAAGTTTGATTAGAACCGGGAACATAACAACAAATTCTTTTCAAATTTTGAAAAAGCAACCAAGTCTATTTGTGCGGTGTAAGTAGAAAGAAAGAACTCCCCCTTATCTCCATCGCATGATCGTTTAAGATAATGTGGTAGAACATTTTTTTTTTGATATTGACAAAGGAAAGCGACCTTCTGAAACCCCTAAAAAGTTCAACTTTACTCGAGGGCGGTAAAAGCCAAGTGTGGGGGAGTTGTTGGCGGCCATTATCAAGCATTTTATACCGCCAACTCGGGTTCATTCAAGGGAAATAAGCAATCTCATGGTGCATATGCATTTATTTCTAACCTAGTTCCATTTGTATTGTCAAAAACATATTTTGTAGGAACAAAAGTGGAAACTAGTACAAATACGCCCAATCAACAAAGAAAGCGCAAAACCGAGGATTGCGCCTTGTCAAAGGAAGGCCAACGGACCGAAATCGGCAAAACGGGCCAACGCACCTACGTGACGGTGAAACAAAGTGGACCAAAAGGCGGCACGCGAAAGCCTAGCTCAAGCCGGGCCAAACTTGGGCGGCCGGCCCACCGGCGGCCGGCGCAGATTTTCGGCGGATGTTCCCGCCCTTTCTCTGGCGGTTGGAGCGACTTTCAGCGGCGGTTGCATGCGGTGCAAATTTTCGTTCCGCCAAGAACATTTCGAAGCAAGGGGAGCCCTCCATTCCCTCCTCCTCTCCACTATATAAAGAGAGGCACCCCTCATCATGAAGCATCACATTGATCATCATACACATCATTACACTCCATTCACTCACACACTCCACTCCATCACATTTAGTACACATTGGAGTAGAGGAAAGGAGCCAAGTTAGAAGTAGAAGGGAGTGAGAGAGGAGGAAGTGTGGAGAAGAGGTAGCGACCCCTGCGCGAGGCGGGAGGAGTTCGAACTTGTCGGCTCCCGTCTCCGCACTTGTACCTCTACGGATCATCCCTCTTGGTTTGAGTAAGAGATCCGTTTTTCTATCTCGACAATTATCTTTGAGTTTAAATTATTACTTTAATTATACGTTCACCGGTTCGTTGTTTACCATAACGGTAGATGCTCTAGTAGAGGACTCGATGAAGACGGATGCTCTGGCCAACGCTAGAGTGCGTGATAAGTAGTGTAGACATGGTGTCTAAACTACACGTCACCCTCGTTTACCAATCAGTCCACGGTAGTGAGGTAGGCGGCGGTGGTGACGGCCCTGTTCGACCTTAGTATTCCTCCACGTCGGTTGTGCGGTAGTGCGGAGGCGGACCCTTACGGCGGACCGGGGGAGAGCCGGTGGCTACGTGAGCGTATAAGAAAAGAAGTAATTTGGCTTTAGGATAATCCGCTGTAGTAGATACTCACTACCCGTTCACCCTTTCCATCTTCCTCCTGGTAGCTAGTCGAGCCTGACTTAACACCCGTTCCCGTGGAAATCGATACCACGAACACTTCCGGGTGAAGTGCTACAACGGTATTTCCGTGCGCTTGCGGACTATTACGCTTACGCTAAGAAACACCAACGGTGAGTCCGGTCGGTCGCCCCGGTCGGTGATTTGTGCGTGTTTTGCACCCCAACGGCCACATTTCGTGGTGGGGGTATTTATACCCCTTTGGCCGGCTCTAGGAGCTCTCTTGGTCATTTTGAATCAATCCTAACACCTCGGAGCTGAGCACTCATCCTCCTCCTCACTCCTTTGCTTGAGAGCATCCATTCTAGTGAGTTGAGGTGATTCAAGTGCATTTGCTTTGATCATTGCATCTAGTGGCGCTTGAGGATCGTTGTGAGCCGGTGGATTTCCTTTTGCTCTTGGAGAGCACCACTCCTAGCCGGCTTGGTGATTGGTGGAGGCGTTGGCAAGAGTTGGTGATTGTTCTTGGCCACCTCCGGTGATTTGTGAGAGGATCACACACTCCTCGTCGGGAAGACAAAGTGTGAGTAATATATTGCTCGTGTCTTGGGTACCTCTCACTTGCATTGGGTGCGAGAAGCCTAAAGGCATTTGGCTTGGAGTGAGCTCCACCTCGACCCACACGTGAGAAGGTCGGCACAACGGAGATTAGCTTGAGGGTGCTCAAGTGAACTTTGAGTTAAATCTTGTGTCTCCACTTGTCTCTTGGTGATTGGCTTCAATTTGGTTATCACATTAATTCATCCTTGGTGATTGGATTGACTAGCCTCGACATTGTGGTATATCTCCTCTACACTTGTGCATTACTTTCATATATCTTGTGCTAGTGTAGTTTGAGTAGTCTTGCTTAGTTGCTAGAGTAATTAGCTTGTTCACCTAGTGGTAAAGTAGTGACTTAGCCCTTGAGTGTGAACTAGAGATCATAGCAACTAGAATTGTCAATAGGAGGCTTGCTTGCCGACAAGTAGAAACTAGAGCAAACACATTTATCGCCTTTTGTTATTCTAACAAGTTTGTCTAGTGTTTTGTAGAAAATTTTATTAGGCTATTCACCCCCCCTCTAGCCATTTAGGACCTTTTCGGTAGTCTTTGGGATCTTCATGCACAAGTAACCCATGTGTATGGCGGCGTTGAATTTGTTTGTGAATCCTCCGCCAAATATTGCATTGTATGGGGAGTAGACGTCGACAATATCGAAGGTTATGTACTCAGTTCTGGCGGTTTTTTCATTTGCGAAGGACACCGACAGGGTTATCTTTCCCAGCGCTTGCACCTGCCTTCCGCCAAATCCTATGAGAGGCGAGTCTGACGGTTGTAGTTGATTCCTATTGAAATTCATCTTGTCAAAGGCGTTGGCGAAGATAATGTCGGCGGAGCTCCCTGTATCTACGAGGACTCTTTTCATTTCCCATGTTGCTACGTTTGTCTCTATCACCATGGCGTCGACATGGGGATAGCTTTCCAGTTTGAGATCCGCTTCTGAGAAGGTGATGGGGGTCTTCGACCATTCTCCGAACCTGACTGCGGGCTGAACTGCCACGTTGTTTACCAGGCGGAGGTGGTCTCTTTTCTGTTTTTTGGTTTCATACTCTATTGATGATCCCCCCGCTATCGGCATTATGGTTCCGATAGATGGTAGTGGAGTATGGGGATTGTACTGATTTTCTAGGCTTGGCTCGTTTTTCATGGGAGCGCTGGGTGGGGGTCCTTGCGGAGGTGGTGGTAGACCTTGGCTTGTGACCTGGTTGACTGGCTGCATATTTTGTGGTTGTCCTGTCTTGACATAGGTTACGTGCTGCCTTGGGTTCGAAAAGGACATGCTTGATTCAGATGAGTAGTTTTGGGTCAGGGGTGGGGGTGATGGTCTCCACGCTGGCAAGAAGCTGGGGTAGTAGGCGTTTGCCAGTGTGGAGGGGTGTACTTGACTTGATGAAAGGGAGGGATATACCGGGCAATACTGCTGGTGTTGGCCCTGAGCTTGCGGAGGTTCTGAGCGTGTGTAGGTGTAAGCGTTATTGACCTCCCTTGTTGGCTGCGGAGGTTTGTTGGTGGGGTGCTGACTAGTTAGTCCCTTGAGTGCCTTGTCTCTCTCTTGCTGAATGACTGGGCAATCTCTTGTGTAGTGGCCCATCTCTTCGCCATGTACAGCGCAGAATTGCTTCCTCGACCTCCTGTTCCAGTTTTTCTGGGGTCTCTTTTCCTGGTATGGTTTCTGATTGTCGGGTGGCCTCGCTCCCTGGTTACTGCGTTGCTGGCTAGGCTCCGCTGTCTGATTCATTGTCAGTACTTGCTGCCCTTGGACCTGTTTGGGCTGTTGCTGCGGAGGTTCCGATTGTTGGTTCCTCTTGTTGCCCTTGGCCTGGTGCCTATCCACATTTTGCTCCTCCAGCCTCTTTCGGAAGTCTTCATCTGACCGGATCCAAATCTCAAACTGTTCGCAGAGTTCCTGCATTGTTCTTGGTTTGTTTCTCGCCAGTTCTCCGGCGAATGGCCCCAGGCGGAGCCCTCTGATGGCTGCATCTATTGCCACTTGGTCGGGGACGTCCGGGGCCTTCGCTTTAAGATGCAAGAACCTCTGGAAATAATCTTTCAGAGGCTCGTTGCGGCCCTGCTTACATTGGAATAGGTCCATGGAGGTGAGCGACTGTACAACCAAGCCCTTGAAGTTTTCCAATATCTTGTCGCGGAGGTTTTCCCATGAATAGATTGTGCTGGGCTTTAGCATGGAGTACCAAGCTAAAGCGTCTCCTTCTGCGGCAATTATGAAAGCCTTCGCCAGCACCGCGTCGTTGCCGCCGGCGGAGGCCACTACTGCCTCATAACTCATTATGAACTGATGTGGGTCTGTTTTCCCATTAAACCTTGGGAGCTGGGTGGGCTTGTATCTGGTTGGCCATGGTGTCCGCTGTATTCCTTCTGATAGTGGAGACTTGGGATCGAAAGGTCTTCGGTCTTGTGGGACATCATGGACGATCAGTGGGTTGGGCAAAATATCTGGGCCGGTGTTCATCGTCGTGTGACTTGATATGGGAATCGATGGGATGATCAGCGGTGCTTGCGGAGGTTGACTGACGAACTGCAAGTTTTGGATTTCCGCTTGCAGGAGCGCTATCTGCTGCCTAATCTCGGCCGCCTGCGCGGATGCCTGCTGTGCTTTGATGACCTCCGCGTAGGCAGCGGCCGCTTTATCCCTTTCTTGTTGCAACCTTTGGAGTGAGGCTTGCAGTTGGTGTAGCTCCAGCGTCTGGGCGGGAATTTCAACCCCGGGCTCGTCCGCCTCTTCATCTCCGCCTGCCACTTCCTCGTCTCGTTGCTCATCCTCAAGCGGAGGGTCCTCCTCCGCCCGTGGCGTAGGTGCTCCTCGTACTACGCTTGGGTCGTGCACTCTTTGGTGGGGCCTTTGTTTTTGTGGTAGTCCTCTTCCTCTTTTGTGGAGCCATGGTTTTTCTGCTTCGGCCCCATGGTGGGCGCCAATGTTGAGTTGGGGGGTTCTCAACACGGTATGAACCTCCGCTCAGGCGGTGCCCTGAGGGAGAAGGTACAGGGTGATGAACTCAAGGACTAGGAGAGTAACAGTAATTGCTCATAAATGGAATTCACCAACCTCTCTATTATGGGAGGACTCCTCCCTATTTATAGTTTTACAATTGCTGGGGGATACAAGATTACGAAATTGCCCTTTAATATTCCTGGCATATTCCCCCATTTATAAGCACAGCGCGGGCTCTTCATGAACTTGCACATCTGGCACCGCCTTTCCCTTGCTGGGCCCGTCTTGCCGACCGCGGACCCACGTTTGGGCGACCTTCGCGAGCCCCTCTCCGAGGCTTTCGTCGCTCGGTGCGAGCCAGGTGCCTCAAACAGCCCCGCCGGGCGACAGGGAGGGGTAGTCGGAGGTGGGGACCTCCGCGCCCACCGCGTGATTGGGGCGGTTCGGTCTCTCGAAGACGTTTACCCGGCGGAGATAACGACCTCCGCCTGCACCGATGGCGGAGGTCTGGAGGTAGTCCGTGTCACCTGAAAGGGCACAACATCCCAAACTTGATTGTTAGCACGGACCTCCGCGCGCGTTTTCTCCTACCGCGGTCACCTCCGCTCATACCGCTGGGATCCATATCCCAACAGAGCCTATTGCACTTGCGTTGCATGTGATTCATTTGTGTTCTTTTGTCAGGTTTAGAGTACAATAATTTCGACTCAGATCGTTCAGTTCAAGTTTAGTCCAAGTTTTCCTCCCTAGGCTGTACTAATATATGTTTAAATTTAGCACCTGACAGAATTATATTCAGTGCGATAGCCCTTTCACCTCGATATAACACCACTATCCTTAGGAATAAGATCTGAAACAGAATAATCTAGAAAACTGCAATCTTATCTTATAACAATGAGATACATTCAAGTATTCAACCAGTACAACACAAATATGTGTCTCTGATTTTTTTTTTATACAAACACTACCTGACATATGTTGCATAATGGTATTACATATTACACGTAAATACAAAAACGCTTGTAATTCCATCCTTCTATGCGCCAAAAGGTCTGGGACAAGATTGCCAGTGCAAAACCCACTCCAAAACCCATGCCAACAAATGTAAACAAGATGATGACATCAACTCTGTCCTGCCACAAACTATTGGATTTTTTGTGGTCTAATGCTCTTGGAGTAGTTGAATGAAGATTGTCACATTGTTTAGACACTTGGATTCCACAAAGGCCTGCATTGCCTTCAAATGGACTGGATGTAAATGTCGAAAACTGGTGTCCATCTGGTATTCTTCCAGTCAAGTTGTTGTACGAAAGATTCAGCACACAGAGATAAGTTAGGTAGGTCAGATCTTGTGGGATTTCCCCTGAGAGATGGTTACAGGAGAGATCCAAAGATTCCAGCCTACTCAAATGACCAAGCTGTAATGGAATTTTCCCCACAAACTTATTGTGCGACATATTAAGTTCATGCAGTGAGACAAGCCTGCCAATCGTCTCAGGAAGGGAACCATCAGATAAGTTACCTGAGAAATCGATTAGTTTAAAAGTGGTTAGGATTTTATTCATCACTAGCTCAAAATTTTTGTATGTGATGGTGATAGTTTCTTGATAGGTCTGTTCATATGATATGTTTCTGTAATGCTCTAAAATTTGCCCCTTTCCATTGCTGTTATTCATCATTGATTTCAATGTCTCAAACCATTCTGAATGCAAATGACCAGAGAAATGGTTGGAGGCTAAGTCCAATATCTGCAAACTTGTAAAATGTCTATTTCTTTTATGGCCAGTATGAAGATCTGTTACAGTGCCATTGAGTTGGTTGGATCTTAAGATAAGGACACGAAGGTTTGGAAGTGCACCCATCCAAGATGTAAATGAACCAACAATACGATTATTACCAACATCAAGGAGCTCTAAATATTTGCAATATTTTATTGTGTTAGATAGTGTACCTTCAATTCTGTTTCCATTAAGATCTATCGTTTCAAGCTTACATCCTCCTCTAATATTTTCTGGCAGCACCCCATGTAGCTTGTTTTCTCTGAACTTCCATACAGTGAGGTCTCCTCTTTCTATCAAACATGACGGGACTTGTCCACTAAAGTAGTTGTAAGATAGGTCCAAGATATCAAGTTGTTATTCCGTTTTGGGGCATTCCACTCTCTACGTCTGACATGTCGTATATACAGTAGATATAACTATGTGAGACTCCTTATTTTGCAAAGTAAAAAAAAAAAAACACTGTGATTTAGAGTCTCACCTGTGAGTCTATTTAATGAGAACTGCAGTACTTCAAGTTGGGTTAAGTTCCCTATTGTTGAGGGTATTGGGCCCGAGAAATTGCAATTACTGAAATCCAACCCTGTCAACTCTGTAAGATTGCCGATCCATGATGGAATTTGCTGGCCATAGACGTCACCGCCCATGAACTCTAAAGTTGTCAAAGTTGAGAGGTATCCAATCTGGTGTGGTATTGGCACAGAGAAATCGCACCACCATAACCGCAAAGTTTCGAGCCTTGTCAGGTTGCCGATCCAAGAGGGTACCGACTGGGAAAAGTCGTAGCCATAAAGCTCCAGGTATTTCAATTCTATAAGATTGCCAACCCAAGATAATACTGGCTTCTCCAACCCAGATCCCACTAGCTCCAGTCTATTTAGGGACGGAAGCCTTATTGAATTGGGAAGTTCCTGGCCATGGTTGCCGTGGTAAGACTCAAAGTCCGGAGAGACGTCAGGTTGGCAAAAGAGAGTGGCGTGTCATAAGTGAAGTTGGTCCACTGTAGATCCAGGTGCTGCAAACTGTTTCCAGCTGGGAAATATGTTAATCTCACAAAAAGTTTGGGGTTCCAAGATAAATCAAGTGTGGACAAATTATTTAGATGGAAGATTTCGGTTGGAAATTGGCCTTCAAAGTTACAGCTTGATATGTCAAGACTTCTCAAGGAAGACAGCTCAGAAAAGTACTCAGGGACCTTGCCCCTGAGCTCCCTGTTGTATCGAAGGTATATCTCCGTCAGTCTGCGAAGCCTTGAGAAGGAAGGCAAAATAGAACCTGATAATAAACACTCAGACAAGCTAAGAATCCGTAGCTGGGGGACAGAGTCGGCTAATGCAGTAGACCAAGTCAACCCACTACTAGACAAATCCACAAGGTCAAGATGGAGCTCTCTCAGATTGCTCATATTTGCCATGAAAGTTTTGAAACTTGGCTCTTGAAGATACAACCCGTAATTTCCAGAAAAATCAAGAGTGACAAGTTTCTTGAGGCGGGAAATTCCAATGGGGATCTGACCAATAAAGTAGGTATTGGAGAAGTTGAGGTGAGTGATATCTGTGAGCCGCTCAAACCCAGATGCTGGGAAGCGGACGCCAGTGAAGTTACTGAAAGCAAGGTTGAGGTAAGCAAGGTTGAGGTTCCTGAGAGAGGTGAGGTTGAAGAGAGCAGGGTCAAGACGACGGCACATCAGCTCAAACTCACTGAGGTCCAGAGAAATAACTCTCCCGGAGCCCGTGTCGCAGACGATGCCTTCCCACTCGCAGCAGTCTGTTCCAGCTCGCCATGACGACAGGTTGCCATCGATGACGGAAATTTTTAGCTTTAGGAGGGAAGAAGCTTGATCTGGGAGGCAAGGGGCTGGGGTTCTGCCCGTGGCGACAGCATCTGTGGAGAACGAGCATAAGAGCAGGAGCAAGAGTACGTGGAGGCCTTGCTTTGCTGGAGCCATTTTGCAACTGGTTTTGCGGTTTCCAACTGGGCCGTGCAATCCTTTATATACTGTACAATAGATAAATCTGGAAAAATGCAGAATTTTTGTTCTTGTGTTGCTAATAAGCACGCATGTCAATTTTTGATAGGGGCTGATAGTGCTAGTGGGGCCTGTATATGTTTGACAGTTTGACCGCCGATCATTCATCACACACGGGCCTGAGAAATAAGTGAAATTCAGACAAGATGTGGACTACTATTTGACTGTTCCATGTAGAAAGCCGATGAGCTTCCATTCATTTTCCATGTAGAAAGCCGATGACTGTTCCATGTGGACTACTCTTTGTTTTTCTCTGACATTTCTTCTTCTTTTTTCTCCAAAAAAATTTTTTTTAGAACCATATGCATGATAATAAAAAAAAAAATTTGACTGTTCAGATTTTTATGGGAGACACGCAAAAAAAAATTGCAAGAGCTTCACCGGAAGGGCTGTGGTGTTGTTGATCATGGCGGCTGCAGCTTAGCAGGAGCATGTGGGTTTGCCCCATTCCGATGGCGTTAAATCCTTCGGTTGCTCTGAACCATATGCATGATAATAACAAATTATAGTGGTTGTGGACCAGTTCAAACATTTTGCTGTCAAAAATGACTTGACTCACAATACCATCCAAGTCCCAAGTTGCTATACCGTTATTACTGTCTGCCGCGCGATCTAAGTCAAGTCGCCGGTGACCCAATAATTCACGCAGTAGTATCCCACTGGCTTAACAGCAACCTGAGCTAGGATAATAAAGTAGCTGTTCGTCAAGTGATCAGGACAGGGATACAGATGGGTGTAACAGGACCGTTGCTTATCACTCATCAGCACCTCCCAAATCCTTCTACTTTTTCATTATCTGCGTCTTGAGATACAGTGATAGGTTTTATTGCCGGTGGTGGATAGTACTTTCCATGTCTTAATAAACATTGTAGCAAACATTGGAAGTAAACTAGCTAGTCCATTAACTCATGCTCTCACACGAGCTATACAATTTTAGGAGACAGAAGCATTGTTTATTATTTAATCTCTCTGAGTAATAAAAATTGCTTTTATCAAATGATATTTGTTTTGTTTGTTCATTTTCTAACATAACAGGCATAATATATATT
Organism: Hyparrhenia diplandra; assembly: GCA_015847255.1. NCBI lineage: Eukaryota > Viridiplantae > Streptophyta > Magnoliopsida > Poales > Poaceae > Hyparrhenia > Hyparrhenia diplandra. Next base: position 52,308 of record JADLZK010004887.1, on the reverse strand, counting down.
ATGTGGTGTCTATTCAGTTGTGTAAAGTAATTGGTTACTTATCGTACATTCTTTCACCTGTATCCATGATTTGTTTGTTCATTTTCTAACATATCAGGCATAGTATAAATTATATGGTGTCAATTCTCCTACTGTTCATTGTGCTGCACGCCGGGAAGGATATATGATGGTGGCCCTGCCACTTTTTCTATGTAAATTCTGTTAGGTTTCCAAACACCAGCCACAGTAAAATCTGCTGCTTACTCATATTTTCGTGCACTGCTGTATCAGAAAATTGGATCCTTCTCGCAATCATTTTTGACAAATTAATACTACAAGGCTTGTGATGGTACTAGTGTATTAGCAACTAATGACAGATCACAGCTTTAAGGGAAATAGAATTAAGGTTTGCAAGACTGACTTGATATACATGCACTTTATTGCTAATACTCCCTCCATTCCAAATTATATGTAATTTTGGCTTCGAGAGATGCATAGCTTTTGTTACATACACTAGATAGTACATAGCAAAACTATATATTTAGAAAATCCAAAATGGTTTATAATTTGAACAGTACATCTTTGAGCATGCTGTCTTCTTCAGAACAACCGTTTCCTAACAGGGATTCCCCAAGCAACTACAATTGCAACTGCAAACCCAACTCCAAATCCTACACCAACAAAGAGGAACAACACAAGGTCTACAGATTTCTTCATGGAAGGCACCGCATCTGCCTCTGTTATGTTGTTGCACGCTTTTGACAGTGGAGGCCCGCATAAACCGTCATTTCCTTGAAATGATGAGTTGGAGAATGTCAAGAAATGAGGCGACACAGGTATGCTTCCTGCAAGCCTGTTGTTAGACAAATTCAATGTCGTGAGGAAGTCCAATGACGCTAGCTCTTGTGGGATCTCTCCAGAAAGCTCGTTGAAGGACAAGTCCAGAGCTTCAAGCTTGTTCAAATGACTGAGCTGATGTGGAATTGGCCCAGTGAGTAAGTTATTTGAAATGTTGAGCCCATGTAGCAAACCGAGAGTTCCCCAATAGCCACAGGGATGCTGTCGTTGAATCTGTTATTGGAGAAATCAATGAACACCAATGCCGTTAGTATCTGAGCAAAGGTGGTATCATGCCCCTTATATGTGAGTGCTGTCGTATATTTATATCTATTTGTTACTCCTGGCACATCATGATCGATGACTAACGATTTGTTCGGGTCTATAAATATCATTGACTTTAAGTTCTTGAACCATCTGTCTTCCGGCAGTGGGCCAAAGAAGTTGTTTGAAGATAGATCAATTATTGATGCACCAGGAAATGCACATGAGCTCTTTTCTTGTAGAATTGGTTTGGCAACCTGCCCAAAGAACTTATTGTTTTTTAAGACAAGGACCTGCAGTCTCAGAAGTTCACTCATCCAACATGGAAAGGCGTCACTAATTTGGTTATTTCCAACATCAAGCATCTCAAGTTTTTGCAATTGACCATAGATCTTGGTAGTTGTCCTTCGATCTGGTTACTGCTGAGGTCCAATGCCTCAAATGAGCAGCCCTCCTTGTTGCTATCTGGGATTTCTCCATGGGGTTGGTTCTTTCTTAGATTCAACGACTGCATCCCATTAACATTCTCCATCAAACAAGAAGGGATTGAGCCACTGAAGTTGTTGCAAGACAGATCAAGAAGTAATATATTTGTTCCACCACAAAAAGATGCTGAAACATTTCCTGATAATTGGTTTGCAGAGGCCCAGAACAGGTCAACATCAGTAAGATGAGTAACTGAGATGAGAGGATATAGATGAAAACATGTTGTTTGAGTAATGGAGAAAGTTTGCAGAGCCTTGAGGTATGGGTATGACCCCCTCAAACAAATTGTTGCTAAGATCAAGAACCACTGTATCACGCAGAGGAAGCAAAGGGCCATAACCAACACTAGTAAATTTATTGTTAGATAGGTCTAGAATGGAAAGATCATTCATGATTTCCCATGCCCAGCGTGGTATAGCCCCATGTATATGGTTAAATGAGAGGTCAAGGTAAAAGACTTCATCTTGATGCCTCAGGAAATTTGGGAACGTGGACATACTGCAGTCTGCTAATGCCAACTGTATAATTTTGGGAAAGGATGTTAATGAAGAATTATATTCTCCATCACGCACAACAAGATTATTGTTAGACAAATCCAAGGCAATAAGGTGAACAAATTTCATAAAAAATGCAAGCTCAAGCGTGCCCACAAAATTATTTGAAGGAAGCATTAGTATTTGCAGTTGAGTGAGGTTTGAGAAATGAGATGGTATTTTTCCAGAAAAGGCACAGTCGCACAGATACAGTCTTTGTAAATACCTCAGGTCACCTATGAACGAAGGTATTGAACCAGATAACCCGCAGTCGTGGAATTTCAGAATCTTCAAAGATGTTAGGTTTGCAATCCAGAATGGTATAGAACCAACTAGTCTCAATCCGGAAATCTCTAATGTACTCAAGGATTTGAGGTTACCCATAGAAGAGGGTAGCTCTCCGGTAAAGCCACTTGCACCAAGGCCCAATTCCTTCAAAGATGTGAGATTGCTAAGTGAAGCTGGTATTATACCAGAGAAACTGGTTCTGCCAACGTTGAGAGTCTCCAATCTACTCGCAACTGAGAAATTTGGTAAGTAACCAGAAATCTCATGATTTTTGGAAAGATCTATCGTCACTAGTTTCTTGTGTAAAAAGATTGCGGGAGATATCTGTCCTTGAAGGTTGTTATAACGAAGTTGCAGAACATTGAGATTAGAAGAGTTGACAAAGAAATTTGGAATTGGGCCTGACAACCAATTGTATTGTAGGTCGATAACAGCCAGTGAGTGCAGTCTAGAAAGTGAACTACAAATGGGTCCAGAGAGGCCACGAAATGGTAAACTAAGAACCTCTAGTCTAGGACATGACTTGGCTAGGATATTGCACCACTGTGTTCCACTATCGGACAAGTCCACTAAACCAAGGTGGAGTTCGCTTAGATTGATCAGATTTGCTACTAATGTTTCAAAGTTTTGATTCATGAACAGTTTGTTTGGATTCGGATCATGTTCTATATAGCCACCCACATAAAGGAAAACAACTTCGAAACAAGTAGAGACATCGAGTGATACCAGGTTTGTCATGCTACTGATGGCGGTTGTTGGCATGGGGCCAGAAAAGCTAGAACTGGACAGGTTGAGATGGGTAAGACTGACAAGGCGCTCTAACCCAGTGGATGGCAGTTGTGACCCATTGAAGTCATTATAGGCGAGATTAAGATACTTGAGAGAAGATAGATCAAAGACCACAGGGTCTAGGCCCCCGCTCTCCAACCCACGGTTACCCAAGTCTAGGGAAGTTACCAGGCCGTCAGAGTGGCTGCACTGGACGCCTTCCCAGCGGCAACAGTCTGTGCCGGCTCTCCATGACCGGAATGCCTCGATGGAGTAACTAGTGGTGGTGAAGGATCGTTTCAATCGGAGCAGCATTGACGCTTGATCAGGTAAGCAACGAACTGACGCTGGGGTAAGAGTGTCATCGATGGTAAACGCATCCACTGATGAAGGGTAGTGAAGCGATCCCTGGGCGACAGTGAGGTGGATTTGAAAGAGCAGCAGCAATATCAGTTCTACTGCTTGCGGAGACCCGTGATGGCTTCTGTTGGTAACCATATCGGGGAGATAGTTTTGGCTGGGCAAGACTTGTTGTAAGAGCTATTCAGCTTCTTCTACTTTGGATGTGAGGTTTTACCCTGCCCTGATTTATATACCCCAGTGGCAGTCGGGAGATACCACAGAAGCAGCCGTACTTTTTTTTTTTTTTTTAGAAAAGAAGCAGCTGTACTATATAGGACATGTAGGCATGTAGGGGTTAATGTTAGAATTGTAAGCGTGCCTATCACTAGGCCCATGGGAATATGGTCATTATCAATTGATTGAGCTAATGCGGTCAGGAGCATCCACATGGACAAGGGCTAGGGACTCATGGCTCTATAATGCAGGAGATCAGGAGCAGGGTAGAGGGCTTCACAAGAGTGTTCATCCATGAAGGAGGAATTCAAATTTTGATGCCCATTGATTAGCTAGGAGCCATGTTAATTCTCTGGTAGGTAGATTAGTTTGGTTTTTTTTCGCCTCCTAATGGAGTTACTTCTTATGAGATAATTTAATGGAGGTCGAATCTTTTGCTAAAAAAACAATTGATTGAGGTCCCCTGATAAGAAAAAAACAATTGATTGAGCATTCTCCCGTTCCTTTCCAAATACACTTCCATGCATGGTGTCAAATAGGGTTGTTCCTGCGCCCTCCACCGTTTCTGCAAACCCTAGCGGCCGCTACCCGCGCCGTCATCGATCTCTGCTCGTTGGTCACCCCTAGTCGTTGTTACTAGACGCCATGTACTCGGTGGCCGCTCCCCGATGCGGAGTGCAGAGCCGTGCTCACCGGCTTCCCTCTCGCCAAGCTCCAGCCATCAATCGTTGCTAACGCTCCTATGGCACGCCCACCCTATTGCCGACGCGGAGCATGCCCCGAAGAGGCTCACAAGAAGACTGCGGCCACTCAAGCCGCCGCCCTCGACGCCTATGAGGCCAGTCATGCCACAAGCATTCTCGGTCCTTGTAACACCCTCGGTGTTAAGCCTAATTAAAAAATGCTAATCATGTCATGAGCATTCATAATAATCCTTTGTTTCATGATGTGGTGTTTGATTAAGTTTGTTGTTTATTTATATATAAATGTTATGGCAAAATGGATAACCAATGATATGTAATTAATATTTCATGCCCTGAAAAATGATTTTATTTTACCAAAGATTATATAAAACTTGGGACAAATAATTATATCAAAGTCGTAGTACTGTTTTAGTAGATAAAAATGAGTCTTTGCTTGATTGAGTGGTTTGTAGTCTCAAAAACTGAAATTAAGTTTTTGTCAGCCTCTGTAGGCTAGATTTTGTTTCAGTCCGCCGTAGCCTCCACCACCACTGCCTCCATATCCTCCTCCCCCGCCGCCACCTCCATACCCTCCTCCTCCACCTCCGCGCCCACGGCCGCCACCGCCACCTGCAAAAGCACGAATCGCTCAGAAACAGATCCAGGGAGACAGAGACACGCACGCAGGTCGCGGGACCTAAACGCGACCTCGCCCACCGTATCCGCCGCCGCCGTAGCCTCCGCCACCGCCGCCGCCGCGGTAGTCGTCGGATCCGTAAGACCCCGACATGGGCTCAGGTCGCGCCTAGGGTTTGGGACCGTTCGAGAAGACAGGGCAGAATAGAGCGGTCGTGATGCGGACAGGGTCCGGGAGAAGATTTTAGGGGCAAAAAGAAGAAGCCGCGTTTCCGAGTTGCAACCGGGTGCTTAATAGTGGTGGGCTGTTATAGGCGGTTTGGGTGACCAAAAGTGGGCCGATTGGCTTCGTGGAACATATAGGCCCGGTATCACTATGTATTACGGGGAATTAGGTGTACGGACATGGGAAAAACGTAATTTATTTATTTGGCTTTTTAATCGAATTTGGCTTGAAACCAAATTTTATTTAGCTCTGGTCTTCCGTCCATTTTGTTAGTTCAGGGTGTTAGTTGGGGCACTGTAGGCCGCATGAAAAGACGAAATTACCCTTATGTTGGGACACGGATCTCGGCGCTTTTAGCGGAGGTGTTGAAGGCGGCGGAGAGCGCGCAAATAACCGTTCTAACAAGAGCATTTGAGTTGTAATACTTGCGGGTAAGGCAGATGGTACCCGGACCTCCGCCCCGCGAAGATGGCGGTGACACCGGCGCGACCGGCTGGACCCCTCATCTCCGCCACCCCGCGGACCGTGTTGTCGGTAAGGCGGGTGGTACCCCACCTCCGCCCCTAACATGACGAAGACGCCCATCGCGACTTGGCGAAGCCCCCTCCATCTCCGATAGCTCCCGGACCGCGGCATCGGGCGGCGGAGATCACCACCTTCGACGAGCGGGGACGAGCCGTTCGCGAAGACCCGGTCGAGGACCCGCGAGGTGCGAAGCCGGGCCGGTGGAGATCCCTCGGCGAGACCACAAGCGGGCGAACCTAAGCATGTCGGGAGGTCGAAGGCGGTGTGACATACTGAAAGTACGGGCTCGCCCCGTGGCGCGTTGTGTGTGTGCTCGCAAAGAATATGCCGGGAACATTAGGGGGCAAATCAGTAATCTTAGGTTCCCGGCATTTGTAAACCTATAAATAGGAGGAGTCCTCCCTAAGAACGTAGGTTGGCGAATTCCGTTTATGATCATTGTTGCCGTGGCATTTGCAATTAACTCCCCGATTCGAACGACCTCCCCGGGGCACCGCCTGGGCGGAGGTTCATATCCCGTGTTGAGACGCCTAGCTCAACATTGGCGCCACCACCGTGGGGCCCGAGCGGATAAACCATGGCCCCACAAAAGAGAAAGAGCACCGCCACCAAAACAAAATCCCCACCCCCACCAAAGAGTAATCGCCCCGGGCGTAGCACGAGGAGCACCTACGCTACGGCCGAAGAGGAACCTCCTCCGCTTGGTGAAGGATTGCAAGCGGAGGAAGAAGTGGGCGAAGATGAAGAGGCGGGCCGAAAGCAAGGGGGAGTCCCAATACAGTACGGGAGCCGCGCCAAATCGCAAGCCTCGCTACGTAAACCGCAACAAGAAAGAGACAAAGCAAAGAGCGGCCTATGCAGAGATCTTCAAGGCACAACAGGCATCCGCACAGCGGGCCGAAATCGACGGCGGATGGCGCTCCCGCAGCGGAGATTCAAAGCTTGCAATTCATCAGTCAGCCTCCAACAGCCCAACCGCCACCGATCATTCCGTCGATTCCACTACCAAGTCACACCGCTTGCGGGCGTTGATTCGGGAGCTTCGCCCCAATCCCCCGGTTGACCACAATGCTCTGCAGACCGAAGGTCCTTTGACCCTAAGTCCCCATTATCGGAGGAATACAAATAACACCGTGGCCGACCGGATACAAGCCCACCCAACTCCCCTGATTCAATGGAAAGACGGATCCTTATCGGTTCATAATGAGTTACGAGGCGAAGAAGTAGCCTCCGCAGGCGGCAACGATGCGGTACTAGCGAAGGCTTTCATAATCGCTGCTGAAGGGGATGCCTTGGCATGGTACTCCATGCTGAAACCTAGCACCATTTATTCATGGGAGAACCTCCGCGACAAAATACTAGAAAACTTCAAAGGTCTCGTTGTGCAATCACTCACCTCTATGGACCTATTTCAATGCAAACAAGGCTACAACGAGCCTTTGAAAGAATACTTCCAAAGATTCCTCCAACTCAAAGCGAAGGCCCCGCACGTCCCCCGACCAAGTAGCCATAGACGCAGCGGCTATCGAGGGGGCTCGCCGGGACCATTCGCCGAGAACTCCGGCGAGAAACAAGCCAAGAACAATGCAAGCACCTCTGCGAGTAGTTCGAGATATGGATCCGCTCGGACGAAGACTACAGGAAGAGACTGGAAGAGCTAAACATGGACAAGCAACAAGTCAAAGGCAGTAAGAGGAACCAGCCGACCGAACCTCCGCAACAAAGAACCCAAACAAGCACGAGGGCGCAGGTCCTAACAATGAGTCGACAAATGAGCCGGTTCAATCGCCAAAGAATCGTGGGGCAAGACCACCGGACACTCAGAAACCGTACGAGGAGAAGGGACCCCAGAAAAACTGGAATAGGAAACCGAGAAAGCAGTTCTGCGCCATCCATGGCGAAGAAAAGGGTCACTATACCGGGGATTGCCCAGTCATTCTTCAAGAAAGGGACAAGGCACTCAAGGGACAAAGCAGTCAGAATCCCATTAACAAACCTCCGCAATCGACAAGGGAGGTTAACAGCACTTACAACTACTCACGCTCTGAGCCTCCGCCGGCTCAGGGGCAACATCAGCAGTATTGCCCAATGTACCCGTCCCTCTCCTCAAACCAAGTGCACCCCACTACACTAGCAAACGCCTATTACCCCAGCTTCTTACCAGCATGGAGACCATCGCCTCCACAACCAGTTCAAAACTACCTACCGGAATCGAGTATGTCTTACTCGAGTCCAAGACAACACCTAACTTACATCGAAACAGACTACCGCAGGGTGCACAACCGGCTAACCAACTATCAAGCCAAAGTCACGCTACCGCCACCTCCGCCAGGACCACCACCCACCGCTCCCATGAAAAATGAGCCAAACCCGTAAAAACCAATACAATCCCCACACTCCGCTACCATCTATCGGAACCATAATGCCGATAGCCGCAGGATCTTCGATGGAGCACGAAACCAAGAAAACGAAAAAGGACCACCTCCGCCCGTAAACAACGTGGCGGTTCAACCCTCGATCGATTTGGAGAATGGTCGAAGACTCCCATCACCTTCTCGAAAACGCATCTCAAATTGGAAAGCTACCCTCACGTTGACGCGATGGTGATCCAAACAAATGTAGCAACATGGGAAATGAAAAGAGTTCTGGTCGACACTGGAAGCTCCGCTGATATAATCTTCGCCAACGCTTTTGACAAAATGGGTTTCAATAGGAATCGCCTACATACCGCCGATTCACCACTCATAGGGTTCGTGGGAAGACAAGTACAGTGCCCCAGGAAAAATAGTTACGCCCGGTGTCCTTCACAGAGGAGAAGAGTGCCGAACGTAATACATAACCTTCGACATCGCCGACGTTTACTCCCATACAATGCTATTTTTGGCAGAGGATTTACAAACAAATTCAACGCCGCCATTCACATGGGATACTTGTGTATGAAAATTCCGGCGCTACACGGTATCATCACAATACATGGATGCCAGAAGGAAGCCAGAAACATAGAAAAAGCTATATACTGAGCTCACAGAAATGTCAATTCAGTGGAATCAAAGAGCGAAGGCCCAGATCCTCCGGACATGAAGAAAGAACAAACAAAGCGTCAAAGGACAAAAAAACAAAGAAGATACAAATAGACGAAAACCCCGATCACACAAGAACAATCAACGCAAACTTGCCGCGGAAGAAGAAAAGAATCGGGCGAACTCCTCGTCAAAAACAAGGAGATCTTCGCTTGGTCGCCAGAAGTGGACCTCCGCGGAGTAGACAGGCAAACCATCGAACATGTCCTAGACATAAACCCCAAGATGAAGCCAAAAAAAAGCAACGACGAGAGGAAGATGTCGGAGGACGTAATACTAGCGGCTCAAGCGGAGGTTCGTTGAGGTCGCCGACGCCAAAGTCATCGGGAAGTCAAGTACACCGATTGGGCGGCAAACGTTGTCCTCGTCCCCAAAGAAGACATCGTGAAAAATGAGGATGTGCATAGATTTCACCGACCTCAACAAAGCAACAAAGAAAGATAACTACCCCCTACCCGCATAGATACCTCCGTGGACAAGGCAAAGGGGTGTCGAAGGTTCTCCCCGCCGACCGCTACTCGAGTTATCATCAAATCGGCTCGAAAAAGAAGATGAAGAAAAACAAGTTTCACCACACCATTCGAACATACCGTTTCATAAGAATGCGGAGGGATCGAAAAACGCCGGTGCAACCTTCGCCAATGACGGGGAAAGTCCCGAGGATGCAACTACTCAAAAACATGATTGCGTCGTGGATGATCTAATAGTCATAAGCAAAAGAGAGCAAGATCACATCTCCGACTTACAAGAAACCTTCGCCAACTTAAAAAGTCGGGGCCTCAAAATTTGAACCCCGAAAAATGTGTGTTCGGGGCAACCAAAGCGAAGATCCTAGGTTATATCGTCGGCTCCGGGGAGTTAAAGCCAACCCAGAAAAAAACAAAGGCAATCGAGAGACATGGCGGAGCCAAAGACAAAAAGAGAAGTACAGAAACCGACGGGAAGAATCGCAAAGACCGAACGCATTCATCTCCAAGTCGGCAGAGAAAAAGCTCCCCTTCTTTCGGGTCCTCAAGGGGAAAGCACAATTCAAATGGGAAAAAGAGCAAGCGGAGGCATTCGCAAAAACTCAAAGAATATCTCGCAAGAGCAACTCACGCGATAATAAGATGCCGGCGAGGACAAGCCCATACTCTTGTATCTCGCAAAGATCGGACTATGCCATCGGCGCCAATAGCGGTACAAGAGAAAACGAAAAGTGACCGCATCATTCAACTCCCAATATACTATGTCTCAGATGCACTCTCGGGGGCCAAAATCAACTACACGGAGGTAGAAAAGATAGCATACGCTCTCTTGACCGCATCGAAAAAACTCAAGCATTATTTCCACTCATACAAAATAGTAGTACCCACATCACATCCGCTAGCGGAGGTTCTAAGAAACAAAGAAACATCGAAGCGTAATTAGCAAGTGGGCGTGGAGCTCTCCCGCTTGAAATAACCTTTGTCCACAGATCCATGTACGATCCCAAGTCTTTGCCGACTTCGTAGGCTGAATGGACACCACACAAACATAAAGGGCGTAATGACCAGTCGGAGTCGTGGACGCTTTATACGAGATGGCGCTCAAGGCGTAAACGGAGCAGAGCCTCCGCAATCATAATGTCACCGCAGGTGTCAAGTCATACTTCGCTACAAGATTGGAATGTCCGCAGACAAATAACACGTACCGAGTACGGGGCTCATACTAGGACTCACAAAGGCGAAGGCCTCACGAGCAAGGCCGGTCAAGTCGAAGACTCAATGCTAGCCGCACCAAGTGGAAAAAGGAGTGTATGGCCGAAGAGCCGAACTCGTAAAATTACCTAGCGGTGGTCGAGCAATGGAGCAAAGATTCCAAGGCTTCACGGTGAAATTCATCCCGCGGGAGCGAACAATGAAGCGTATACCTTAGCTAAAGGCGGCAACAAACAATCTCCGCATGCCCCGGAACACCATCTACAACGTGGCGCACAAGCCCGACGCGAAACACCGAAAAAGCATTCAAAACAGTCATGCCGGTAGAAGGCGAAGATTGAGACAAGCAATAGTTGACAACCTAAGCAACCTAAGCTACCCGTAAAAACGACGCGGAGGCAGCGAACGGAAGCACGAGCAAGAAACTACACCCTCATCGATGGCCAACTCTTCAAAAGGGGACTAGTACAACCAATGCTCAAGTGCATCTCGCAAAGCGAAGGCCTAGAACTACTTAATGAAATACACGCCGGTGTGCGGATCTCACATCGGCCCAAGAGCTCTATCGGCAAAAGGCCATCCGTCAAGGATTCTATTGGCCAACACACATAAAAAAGACGCCAAAGAAATCGTGAAGACGTGTGAAGCCCCGCCAAAACTTTGCACCCAACCAAAAAAGCCCCTCAGCCGAAACACAAGTAATACCTCCGACTTGGCCATTGCAAAGGTGGGGAATAGACATTGTCGGCCCATTGCCAACAAATGCTAGGGGGAAACAAATACGCAGTCAGAAGTGTCGAGTACTTCACCGATGGATAGAAGCTAAACCACCGGCGAAGATAACTTCGGAATCTATCATCAAGTTCTATTGGCAAAACATAATTTGCGGATTCGGGTCCCAAGAATGATAACAGTCGATAACGGCAAACAAGTTCGACTTCGGACAGATTCGAGAGAATTACGTCACCAAATGGGAACAAAGATAGCCTTCGCATCGGGCTACCACCCAGAGTCCAATGGAGCAGTGGAAAGGGCAAATGGAATAATATTCTCCGCAATATCAAAAACCCTATTCAACCTCCGCAAAAGGCAAGTGGGCGATGAACTACCCAAGGTCATCTGGTCCCATAACACAACATCTTCGCGAGCCACCGGATTCACCCCATTCAAGCTTATGTACGGAGAAGAAGCAATGCTCCCAGAAGAATTAAAGCATGAAAGCCTCCGCGTCATGAAGCAGAAAATGGCTGAAGATGAAGAATACGCCAAAGAAACACTCGAACAAACAAGACTGGAAGCCGTTGAAAATATACGAAATATCAAGCGGAGACCAAAAAATGGAGAGATGGCAAGGTCCGCAAAAAGAACATCGGAGATGGAGACTTCGTGCTCGAAGGAAACCAAACGCTTCAACCGCGGGAAAACCGCAAGCAAAATGGGAGGGCCCGCATACATCGCAAAAAGCAACATCAAGACAAGGAGCCTTCCGCCTAGTTGATGGGGAGGGCAACACCTCCGATCACACGTGGAATGTGGACAACCTCCTCAAATACTACATGTAAAGCCATCCTCCACAAACATAAGCGGAGAATGGCTAGTACTTTACTTTTTAGCAAGTAGCATTAGGTTTTACAGTTTTTGCAATCTAGGTTTCGCACTCTTTTCCTCACAGGGGAACTCCTAGCGGAGGTGAGGTTTTTAATGAGGCGAGACTAATGTAAAATCCTCTAAAATATAAAGAGGAATTTCTCCCCAACACGTAAAGAAAGCGAAAGTCGAAAGTGACTAGCAACGAAGTCACATAATTCGACCAAAACGAAAATACTAACGCGAGGACATTTTTCGGATAGAACGCAGAGGTTCTAACCCAAAAATGACCTCCACGTAATCTGACGTAGCGGTCTCGAAAACCCTCGAAAAAGCCCTACCCGAAGCGTAGGCATCGAGGTGGCACAAAAGAACGTGCCAACTACTAAAAAGCTGAAAAAAGACCTGTCCAACTCAGGCATCAGCGAAACCTCCGCCAACAAAGCAAACAAGGAGGATGAATCTAAAAGTGATAATACGGCTTAAATATTATTATTATCCTTTATCATATTCACAAGTTACAAAGGTGCTCGACATTGTTCTGTCGAAGCCTCTTACATCTTCGCAGAAGATGGTACAGTGGTAGCACCGACTACTACGATGGTAGAACAGACACAGCAAGACGAAGAAGGTAAACCAAACCCCTAGGCTAGGCAATCGCTTCACGCTGTTCAAACAAGAGAACCTCCGCCGCCGTGCTGCCCCCCTCGTCGTGCGACTGCAGACCGCCATAGGGCATCTTCAACTGAGCCGACCTCCGACAGGAGAGTCCGCAGCAGACCTGAAGAAGCTCTAGCGGAGCCAACACCCAAAGAGCCGACTCCCAGAACACGCCAGCCGAGATCAACACCACCGTAGCTCATCGCCAAGAGTTGATAGTACACAGGCAAGAGTTAATAGCTCCGTGCCTGTTTTAGTCTGGGCTTCCAGCCAACGAATAGGGAGGCGACAAAGAACAATGTCTACGCTACCGTATACGAATCCTCACACGGTCCCAGCACATCTGAAATAAGCCACCACTAGAATAACCCATCCTAACCAAGATAGGCTTAGGGGGGCGGAAGTGGGGTAGATTATATACTAACCTAGTCGACCTAACACACCAAACAAAGGACGAAAACAATAAATCTACTTGATTACTTGGGCACTATAAAACAAAACCCAAACCCCGCACCACTCAACCCCCACCAGGAAAATTATCAAATGTACGACCTCGAAGCCAACAGATGAGTGAAGATGTTGACCTCCGCCACCACATACTCGAGCAGAACGAAACCGTGTAAGAAATCGTAAGAAGCCAAGCACTTGGGCAGGTCAAGGGGGGAGACCGCGTAAGAATTCGTAACATCCCCCCGGAGACTTAAAACCCTATCCAAGACCCAAGTGAAAGATCCTTGGCGAAGACCCACGGAGGGGAGCAACAAACAGTACTTTCCACACGTGTAGCGGAGGTCCACTGAAAAATAGGGTGGACCAGCACACGAAATTACCGTAGCGAAAGAGACCGGATTGGCGCTGCAAACAAGTGACTACCCTCCGCTGTCAAATACACAAGCGGAGGCCGCAAATAAAATTCGAAAGGGAAAACCAAAGATCTGATAAGTGTAACAATCCGAGGACAATTTAGCAATCTCCGCTTTATTCATATAACAGTACCGTGCAAGAGTTATCATTACATCGAATAAACATTACAAAGAACCCGGGCGGAGGCCCCTCCCATGCTACATCGCTTTGTAAAGGCCATACGCTCATCCCCTAAATCAAACAAAACGTCTTCATACATTTCATCTACACTAGGGTTGGCGAAGGTATCCTTCCAAAAGAGCCAAAGACCTCCGTCAACGTAAACACCATCCCGATAAAAACACAAGGGATTAACTTCCTGCGCAGGCACCTCATCAGGAACCTGCGCAGGAGAGTTTTGGTTCAAGCAAAACGTCAGATTCCATTCAACTTAAATTCATTAACTTTTTACAAGCGGAGGCTTCCTTCCGCGCAAAAGCTTCAGCAGCTCCAAACTTAAAAAATAAGAAACCTAAACTATCTCCACCTCCGCATCCTCATCGGTCCGCGACCCCTCAAGAAGACTTGGAGCCCGCGGCGAGTAGCCCCCTCGGAAAGTTCTCCACGGCTTCGACCAGCGGAGCCGGAGTCTCCGTCGAAGCACCACCCTAAAGAAAAGAGAAAGAAATCATCACATTTCAGCAAATCAAAAAAAAAAAAAAAAAAAAAACGCTAATTTCAAAACACAAGCCAAAGACCAAAAGAAAATTACCCGGAAAAGGGAGCGAGCCAAGGACGCAGCCTCCGCGACGCCCGTGGACCGCCCGTAACCTCTTCATAAACGAAGCCACGAACTTTAGGGCTCGGTCGCCAAGCTCGCAAGGCGAGAAGGTTGGTGCGCCTCCTTCACCCGAACCCGGCGACATCTCCGCAACCCTCACTAGAGAGAATGCGGGCGATGTTTGTCGCCCGCCGCGATCGGGCAATCAAGTCGGATACCCCTTGAGAACGCCAGAAGCCCGGCGAAGTTCCTGACATCAAGCCAGCACACCGGCGCTACCTCCGCCCGTAGGGAACGGCGTCACCACCGCCCCAACGGACGCCACGGCCTCGGCGTATTGGCGGCGGCGGAGGTGCTAGACGCCAGAAATCGCGTCCCAAACGCCTCGGCGACAAAGTGGTTGGGCGCGCGATGAAGTCAAGCTAGCATTGGCCTCTTCAAGTTTCAGCTTGACTTCGCGAAGAGCCTTCTCGGCCTCCTCCGCGCGAATCGCAAAGGGCATCCCGCTTCCTTGGCCGCGGTGGCCTCGTTCGACGGAGATCCCGCTCCCGATCCACCGCGGCCTCCAACGCCTTCTTCTCCTCGGACCCGGCCGAAACCTTCGTCTTCACTCCAAAGAATATTTTGTCACGCGCCACAAGTTCTGCGTGAACCTTGGCGCGAACACACACAAGACTTGTGGTCATCTGCACAAACAAGCGTCAGGACCTCCGCCAAAAAACAAAACGAAAAGAAAGAAAACTAAAAGAAAGCGAAATGTCTCCGCACCGAGAGGCTTTGGTCGATGGCCTTGTTGAAAACCTCATACACATCTCCTTCTGAAAAATATTTAAGAATATCGTCTAAATCAGGAAGATAAGCAAGCGCCTACATAATTGCAAACAGGACATGGCAAATTAGGCGAAGCATAGATACTTACTCAGATCACCCTCCGCAACAACGCGAGGAGGACTTGCAACTAGACCGGGTAGCTCCGCCAACACCCGGTATAAAGAAAAAGACAACGTTAACCAAGCAAAACGCAACAAGACCAAACTCAGAAAAACGAACAGGCTTTTTACCCTCAATGGCGTCGTTAGCGGAGCCGGCACCAGTGCGAGCGCCCCTAACACTTCCGCTGCCTTCGCGAGCCTTCGCAGTGGAGCTCTCGGTCTCAAAGACCCCGCCCCCCCGACGCGCCATGAAAATCCTGCAAACCGAGATGAGTAACAATTACCACGGCGAACGGAAGAAACAAATCTTCAAAGGCAGAGAAAACAACTACCTCATGCTCCGCAATCCCAACGGGGGACCTCAACTCCGGCTCGCTCCCCGGACACTCTCGGCTCCGTGACTCAGCGGAGCTATCGCTAGAGCAGGGCAAACCAGCCATTGGGTCCGCCATGGCGTTCGACATAGTCGACATCGCCCTGCCCTCGAAGGCCCGACGGCACTCGTTGGCGGTAGGAGAAAGAGAGCCCGACCTAAGCACCGAGCCAACCCCACCACCGCCAACTAAGGCCTCGGCAGCACACCGAAGAGCTGCGGGGAACTTCAACTCCACGGGCTCCTCCACCGCGGCGGCAATCGGCGCTGTTCCCCCTTCGTCACGACTTGCTTTTGACCGGCTGGCCAACCAACCGGCTTTTTCTTTTTGGCCTCCTCCTTGGCGTCGCGGCGGGCGGAGCTGCAGAGGGCGTGCGAGGGTGCTCTCCTCAACCTTGGTCTTCTTCGATCTTCCTCGCGTATGAGGAGGCCCTCCTCTTATTGGCCCGGCGGCGCGGCCAGTCCGCCTCCTTAGCCGCTTTCTCCAACTTAGCGGCCTCCTCCGCCTCCCGTCGCTCAATCTCTACGAGGACCTTGCCAGAACCTTGTGATTCCCGTGATCGACCCCCATCTCTTCGAAGACGCGGTTCAACCGAGGCATATTCCCCGCTTGACCTCCGCGAGAAACTCCTTCGTCGAGATAGGGCCCAAAATTTCCCCGGGCTTCCATCTCAACCCTCATAACAAAAGCGTGCCGGGCGCCGATATCCTCGGCAGTAGAGCTCCCAAGACGCGGGCATGGGACCATCTCCGCGTCCCCAAAGACCGGAAGGTTCACCCTTTCAACAAGTGATGGCCGCCTTATGCCGCCGCAGCCGGCGAGACCTTCGCCAAGCAGATCTCCTCCACAAGATCTCGCCGCCCGAATATTTGCACGCGAGAAGAAAGGCTTCAGCGACTCTTCTTCCTCTTCTCCGACGTAAGCTTCGTTTGGATCCGGTCGAGGACAATGTCCACTGGGACAAGTTTCGACGCTTGAAGGGGTAGCGGCAAATTATTTCGCCGTCGACATCCCTCTCAATCCGCGAAGACTTAGCATAAAACCAATAATCCATCCAGCCCGGTTCCCACTTGTTCTTCCTCGGGCGTAGGAGATCTCCGTCTTCTCTCCGCCACGGTGGCGGCGCTGGCTGAGTGCAAAGCATCAAACCGCACTCCTCTTCTCGCTCCCGTCGGCCATCTTCCGGGCTTCGGCCGCTTGTGGAGCTCGTGATAAATCGGGCGAAAGGTGTTGGTGTCCTCCTCCCCCCAGTAGGACTCACGGGCCCACACGAACCGCCAAGGCGAGGAACGCATGGGGGAGTAAGTTGGTGGATCTCGGACTTCATACGACTCCACCACCGAGCGCAGGAAGGAGCTGTAAGGAAGGCGGAGACCACACTTGAAGAAGTCTTTAAAAACGATGCCCCACGCCTTCTGTGGCTCCGGAAGCTCAGGAACGGCTTCGCCTTGGGGGAGCTTCACCTCATGGTTGGCCCCGATGAAACCCTTCTGAACAAGGTCGTCGAGCATCGCCTGAGTCATCTTCGACGGACCAAGCTCGTACGTGATGTCGACGTCTTCGCGCGCCATGAGATCTCCGACGGAAGCCTCGACGTCAGAGAGGCTCTCTTCCAAATCTTGAGCACGAGCCGCGTCCAGCATGCACTCCTCGTAGAGCCGGAGAAACTGACTGGAGCGATACGGGAGAAGCTCCGCGTATGGTCCAAACAGCTCCCGACGGGGGTAGCGGCCCCCTTACACTATGCGAACTAGGGCAAGCGGCGCATGCAACTAAGCCAAGTGCAAAAATAGCGAAGGCGGGTGAGCAAGAGAGCGAACAAAGAAGGCAAGCGGCGAAGGTGTGCAAAAGTGGAAAGCAGTGAAAGCGATGGCAGGAGTAGCCCTCCGTCAAGGGGGGGGAGGCGCCTTTTATAGCCGCCCCCGCGACCCTTCGCATTCCAGAAAAACCGCGTAGCGACCAACGGGCAGATAACGGTCACCTCAACCTCGGGAGAGACGCCTTTACGTCCGTTTGGACCCCGACCCCAGTATTCTTCGGCGGCGAAAGGTTCCTCGAATAACCCCCGGGGAAGGAACCCTCAACACCTCCCGCCAGTGCCGCATATTGTTGAGAAGCGAAGGCACGGTTCCGCGTGTGACTCTCCGCCCTCAAGGGGGGGAACTGTTGGGACACGGATCCCGGCGCCTTTAGCGGAGGTGTTGAAGGCAGCGGAGAGCGCGAATAACCGCGTTCTAACAAGAGCATTTGAGCTAATACTTGCGGGTAAAGGGCGAGATGGTACCGGACCTCCGCCCGCGAAGATGGCGGTGACACCGGGCGCGACCCGCGGGACCCCTCATCTCCGCCAGCCCCGCGGACCGTGTTGTCGGGTAAGGCGGGTGGTACGGACCTCCGCCCCTAACATGACGAAGACGCCCATCGCGACTTGGCGAAGCCCTCCATCTCAGATAGCTCCGCCGACCGTGGCATCGGGCGGCGGAGATCACCACCTTCGACAGAGCCAGGACGAGCTTCGTGCAAAGACCCAGGGCTGAAGGACCCGCGGAGGTGCGAAGCCAGGCCGGTGGAGATCCCTAGCGGAGACCACAAGCGGGCGAACCGGCATGTCGGGAGGTCGAAGGCGGTGTGACATACTGAAAGTACGGGCTCGCCCACGTGCGTTGTGTGCTCGCAAGAATATGCCGGGAACATTAGGGGGCAAATCTGTAATCTTAGGTTCCCAGGCATTTGTAAACCTATAAATAGGGAGGAGTCCTCCCTAAGAACGAGGTTGGCGAATTCCGTTTATGATCATTGTTGCTCGGCATTTGCAATTAACTCCCGATTCGAACGACCTCCCCGTGGCACCGCCGGGCGGAGAGGTTCATATCCCGTGTTGAGACGCCTAGCTCAACACCTTATGTAGGGTTTGTTGCCTTCTTGAAGTGGGTGAAGGCCATGGCCCTCGCCGTGGTGACCGTCGCGGAGGGAGACAATCGGCGGGGGGTTCGACCGCATCGACGACTGCTCCGGCAATGCCGCGGTTGCCTTGTATCACTACTCAGCAGTGTTCGAGGTGCTCGAGGCAACCGCCCCGCCGAGGAGCCGGGAGTAGCTAGCGGTGGAGCGGGAGGTGCTTCGCAGGGAGAACTATGCCGTGTTGGGTCCCGCCGATGGGAGGTGGTGGCACGGACTCGAACGGTGGGGGCCGCAGCGGCGTGCGGCGCCGGTTCGCGGAGCGGCCACTTAATGTGTTCGCCATGGCACGACCGTTGCTGCGCTGCACTGCCCGTCGAAGGGCTACCACGCGGGGAGGCACGCGACACATGCTTTCTAGGTTGTGGCGGATGCGGGCTCTACCGTCGTGCGGTCGGCGTAGTAGTAACCTACACCCCCACCATCGCCATTGAGGACGACCCTTCTTCTACCCGCTGCTGCGTGCATGTGTTCATGTCATTGCCGGCGGCGGCGACGGACTAGGATTCGCCTCACTCACTAGTCATCGTCACTACTGTATTGCACTATCGCTCCAGGGAGAGCCAGCGGGTGTGAGGCGTGAGAGTACAATACGTAAGGGTAATTTCATCTTTTCGCGCAGCCTACAGTGCCCAAACTAACACCCAATCCTAACGGAATGGACGGAAGACCATAGAGCTAAATAAAATTTAATTTGAGACCACAAAGCCAAATTCGATTGAAAAAATGCCAAATAATTAAGTTACGTTTTTTTCTAGGGCCATACACCTGTTACTGGCCCATCAAAAACTAGTTGCATCGCTCGTATATGCTCCTGTTACTGGCCCATCAAAAACTACCATTTGAGTGTTTTCACTGTTTTGATTTGAGTTAATTTGACGGATCTACAACCTTTTAAAACAACTATAAGAAGATATTCTCTCCATCTATGAGATTATATTTTTATGTTCAAATGGTATCCACAGATCAACAAATTGAGAATCACGAGCCTACGATTGTTTTCGGGAGAGGTTTGAAATGCTTTCCCCTTCCCATCTTAATAATGGGGACATCATTTGCTTTACGTTTGGTTGAAGGGACAAAGATTAAGTCGATATATATACATCACCGTTTGTGCTATGTTAGTTATTAGTTAAATGAGATCCATATCATTTTTTCCAACTTTCTGATACAATTGCCCAAACCATGACAATCTGGCCCACCCGCATCGGATCCGACCTAGGTTGGCTGAGGCCACCTGCACCATGGTCGGGGGCGATATAGCTTGTGGCAGGACTGCGCCCGCCTGCGTCACTTGATACCGTGCTTGCCCTCGTCGACGGGGTCGCGCCTGCCAACGCAAAGAGGAAGGAAGAAGCACACACCACTGGAGAAGAGAACATCATCGAATGGGACAAGCTCGCGCCTCATATTTGGAGGGATGTCTAGGGACAACATTTTGGACAAGTATTGCCTCTCGATGAAGGTTTGCTTCCCACATGTCTCTAAACCAAACATCAAGACTAGTACCGCCTCTAAACCACACACACTTAGAGCAACTTTTTTTTTTGAAGTCGGGAAGGGAAACCCCACCCTTCTATTTTTGGTATTTTTAATAAAGCCCCAGCCTGAAATTCGCTCCCACTTTGGATTCGAACTCAGGACCCGAGGGGTGCCTCTAGAGTATCTAGGCTGGTTGGGTTAACCAACCGAACCCAACATCCTTTGGCTAGTACCGCCTCTAAACCACACACACTTAGAGCAACTCTAAAGTAGCATTCGAACCATGGAAGTAGAATTCGGTTTGTGTTTCGACAGTTTGGTGGTCGTAGTGTGCGTGAGCTCCCAAGCGATTAAAAAATATCCTCTCTTTTTTCTTCTTGGTTTTTCCCCAATTCAAGACCAGGAGACCGTGCTATGTGAAGGGAAATCTTTTGCCATTTGTCAAGGCGCTCCATTTGAACCGAGTTCGGAGAGCTGCTCTTACATGTCTTCCGTTTGATTTTCCTTCTTGTCAGTCTGACTTTATTCAACACCGGAGCTGCTTTTATATGTGTGGATAAAGGGAGTACAATCTATGACATCGATTTATTGATATGCTTGCTTAAACAATGTTGATTTTTGATGAACTTTTAGGGTTTTTTTTTTTTAGAAAGCCACCACAATAGCGTTTTGTTATTGATTAATTTAAATCTGCATTGTCCACCAATATTAGACTATCTCCAGCGAAAGGGCCTCTAACCTAGTGGTTAGAGCACCTGAGTAGCACCCAACAGACCAGGGTTCTCGAGGGGGCGAATTTAATAAACAGGTCTGCATTATTAAAAAAATAGGTTGAGGTTTCCCTTGCTGGCTTTGGTTAAAAAATTATTAGATTATCTCCAACACAAAGACCCAAATCAGAGATCCATTTCATAGTTTGGGTCCCAAAACTAAGGGTCTCCAATAACCTACACAAAAGGCATCGTCCTCCCCGTCCCCTTTCTCTTTGTTATCTCTAACACAAAGACCAGAATCACAGACCCATTTCATAGTTTGAGTCCTAAAACTTCGGATCTCCAGTAGCATACACAAAAAGGCATCGTCCTCCCCGTCTCCTCCCCCACTCCCTTGACACCTTGCTCCCGCACCGCATCTGCTATGTGACCTCCATGCCGAGCTCGCTCTCAGCGTCCCCTCGGAGCTCGGGTTCCTGGAGTAGCGTGGCCAGGGCCAGCAGGGGGCTCCACAATATATAAAATTTAATTTAATATGTATTCCTTTTGTGCAATCGATATATATAAGAATATAGTAAAATATTACTAAAAAGCATCATGCCAAATAAAATCTCCAACTATATAAAAAAAGGTAGGCCAAATCCTAAAACTACAACTAGCGACGATATGATACCGTAGCAAAGTGAGGTCTAATGCCTTCAGCCCTGCACTGTAATCAGAACAAGAAAACACATATACAAATGAAATGAAATCAGCCGGCAGCAGAAAGATTAAATTAAATTCCTAAACAAAGCAAATCAAATCAACAATCCTGCAACTCTTCTCCTCTGTAGTGCTGATTAACTACTTAACGTCCAGGCGTCCACCATTCCAGCGCGCCAATCGATCCACAAAAGAATTCGACTGATATGCGTGCCTCAAACACACGCCCGGGTTTGCACAATATATAAAATCTGAAAATAATATACTAGCGACGATATGATACCGTAGCAAAGTGATGTCTAATGCCTTCAGCCCTACACTGTAATCAGAACAAGAAAACACATAAACAGATGAAATGAAATCAGCCGGCAGCAGAAAGGGGTGTGTTTAGATAAAAAAATTTGGTGCAAAAATCCTGTAGCACGGCACATCGAGCACTGTAGCACGTTTCTAGTGGTAAATATTATCCTACCATGGCGTAACTAAGCTCAAAAGAATCGCCTCGCAATGTACATCTAAACTGTGCAATTAGTTTATTTTTTTACCTAAATTTTATAGTGGCCGGCAAGCGTTTTTGGGTGCATTGAATATTTCGATGTGATAGATGTGATGGGAATGCAGAAAATTTTGGTGCAAAATTCTAGGATCTAAACAGGGCCTAAATTAAATTTCTAAACAAATCAACAATCCTGCAACTCTACTCCTCTGTAGTGCTGATTAACTACTTAACGTCCAGGCGTCCACCATTCCAGCGCGCCAATCGACCCACAAAAAGAATTCGACTGATATGCGCGCGCGGCCTCAAACACACGACCGGGTTGCACAATATGTAATCTCTGAAAATAATATACTACAGCAGATCGCCCGATCTCATCGATCATTGCACAATCCGGCAAGAATGTTTGCGGGACGCACAATCTTTTTCTGTCTGATGAACTATGGAGCCTGGACCAATCATTATCGCTGCAGTGTTCGTTTCAACGTGACAAAATCGATCTTCTGATGAACCATTGTCACTAAAAAATTAAAACAAAATCCGAGCCATGGCCGCCCATGGATTCAAACAAAACAAACTGGCCTTCACGTAGCGCATGCAGTGCCGACAAGGCGACCACGACTCATCACCCAAAGCTACATGGCCGCACGTCTGCGCCATTTTTTAACACGCTGACCACCCTAGCTATCGATCACGTGTATATAAACCGTGCCCCTGCTGCCATTTCCACTCAACCAGAGCTCATCCATTTCCATCCATCTCCATCTCTAAGACCCATTCGCTCGCTCCAAAGCAACAATGGCGGCATTCCTCTCCATCGCCGTCCTCATGTCGCTCCTCGTCACCGGCACCACGGCCGGTGGCTACGGCAGTCAGATGACCCCTAGCACCTCCACACACGACGACGACAAGAAACTGCTCCAGGAGGTGGTGGTGCGCGTGGAGGGCCTGGTGCTATGCCAGAGCTGCGCGAAGCGGGGCACGGAAAAAACCTCGAAGGCGCGGCGCTGCTGCCCAAGGCCAAGGTGGTGGTCACCTGCCGCGACAGCAAGAACCGCGTCATGGCGTACCGGTGTGTCGACGCCGACGACAACGGCTACTTCCACGCCGAGTTCGGCGTCCAGCGCCCCGACGCCTTCTGGTGCAAGGAGCCCTCCAGGCCTGCTTCGTGCGCCTGCTCGTCACCAGACCCCAAGTGCAACATCCTCACCAACATCCATGGCGGCATTGAGGGTGCTCGGCTCCGTGACGAGGGCAAGCACTGGATCGACGACCGTGGCTTCAAGAACAACGTCTACGCCGCCGGTCCGCTCGCGTTCATGCCGGCGATGTGTGCGCCCACGCGCCACTACTAAGTGCACGCAAGAATACTAGTGTGTCATGGCCATGATGAGAACGCGTGTGCGAGTGCTCTGGTGATAAGCCAGAAGTGATTCTGGTTATGTCTCGGAGTATGAACGAATGATTTCGATTCCTTTTTTCCCTGTTTCAGTTGGTGTTTAATTTGTTGTTTGCAGTGTGACATTCTTTGTAAGCTAATTTGTAAACATTCAAGGTTCAAGCCTCCGAATCAAGGCTCTCTTTGTATACAGCTGATCATTTACAATATGATACGGGATTTGGCGCAAGTCGTGTTTTGAACTTCCCTACTCTTAATGAAGTACGAGCTAAACTCGCTGTCGAAAAAAAAAGCTGAGTTCTTTTTTGTTTTTCTTTTGAGAAATCACAAGAATTCAGATATGTCTTACAGTTCTCTTTTACTAGGAGAATACCTCGCACGTTGCTGCGGGGATTCCATACAATTTAAAAAGAAATTGGAGTATTAAAGCACTGACGATGAAATCCGCTATTGTATTGATCCGATCCCATCGTATTGTTTTGCTTCTGACCAACCAATCTTTATAGAATCAAAGGATACAATGCGTTGGGCATAAGAAAGAAGAAGGGGGAGAAAAACACGAAGCGATCTAGATGACGACTAAAGAAATTAAGCACAGGAGACCAAAAATACAAAGTACGGATAAGTACGGGGAGGGTATAGAATGGATAAAATACAAATGTATTTGGATATGGGCACAAACGGGTTTGTTCAAACCCTCCCCAATGGCAGCCTTAAATCTGAGCATTGTGAGTTTGTGACACATTCTCTTCAATCTGTAAGCTAATTTGTAAACTCTCACTGTGACATTCTCTTCAGTCTAATTAATTTGTAAAC
Organism: Hyparrhenia diplandra; assembly: GCA_015847255.1. Classification (NCBI taxonomy): domain Eukaryota; kingdom Viridiplantae; phylum Streptophyta; class Magnoliopsida; order Poales; family Poaceae; genus Hyparrhenia; species Hyparrhenia diplandra. Next base: position 28,005 of record JADLZK010004887.1, on the reverse strand, counting down.
TTCAATCAAGGTTCAATCCTCCAAATCATGGCTCTCTTGGTATACATCTGATCAGTGATCGTTTATATGGTACCAGACATATATCATATAGTTCGTTTACTGCTAGTGGCACATGAGAGTCTTGGATGCGTTGGACACAATTAGCGACTGAAGACCTGACCTGCGTGGCAATCCGCTTCCTGGTTCCCATGTCGCGATATTCTGATCTAATCCTACCGAGATCCTGAAAGGTAGTGATTTAGCTTCATCAGAAAGAATATTTGTCATCTTTACTACTTCGTGACTCGTCTATTCAATTAAGAAAATATAAACAAATTATCATTAAGTTCTTATATATCAATTAAGAATAAAATATCATCAATCATCCCGTCATTGTTTATCAGGGTGTCTAAATCACGAAGGAACAAGAGAGGGCTGACGACAGGCAGGGTTACCCTGTCAGCTGCTGAGATCTATTGTGTTTTCCATGTTCATTTTTTTTTGGATAAACTGTATTTGATTCAAACATTATTTAAGAAACTTGTTATTAATTTAAGTGAAATGTTGTCTACAAGTTTGGAAGAACTTCAAACGTTTAGTGATTTTTAAAATGTTGCACAACACACGGTTTTATACTTCCTGCATCACAACAGCAAAGTTCGCCTAACTAATTAGAAACGGAATGGTTCTCACAGAATACTTGTGCCCGTTTGCAGGATTTACCTTGTGGAACGATGATGGATCGTTGAACAACCTCGATTACATTCAGTTCTGGAGCAACAAGTAACTGCGTTGATGAGTTCTCCCCCTCTGCACCGTGGACACACACTATCGCTTCTGCAACTCAAACTCCATCTCGAGATTCTGAGATTCTTACTTGTAGTTGTAGAGATTCCCCGCCTTGCAGTACTCCTCTGCGACTCTACCAGACCACCCCCGCACCTTGTCTTCTGCCACGGCCATGTACACCTTCATATCCTCGGTGGCAGCCCTCCGCTCTGCCGGCGTCCAATCCGTCCTCCTCCTCCGGTGGGAGCAGAAAGCAGAGCACTTGGTGTAAGCGGTTGTTTCTCTCGCACGCCTTGCTCCGTTCACTCGAGCCTCGACCCCTAACCAAATCGAGATGGCTATCCCGGATCATCTGAGCCAATCTACGCCTGAATTTACTAGCTCCCCTGACCGATGGTCTAGTATCTTCCCCACAATCTCCACTCCCCACACACCCCCCCCCCCCCCCCAAAAAAAAAAAAAATTCAAATTTCAGGCAGGTTCATCTTTGGTTCCACATTCCCCAAAATCTTGCCTTGGCTGCTTTTTGTTTTCTTGGGTTCCAGAGGCAAGCTTCCTGAAGATGAGGGAGATCGATGGGATCGATCTCTAACTTCTGAGCATATTGTTCCTGCGTTGCATGTCATTCACTTATGTTCTATTATCATGTGTAGAGTGCAATTATAAGACCATGACTTTCTCTTTTCTTTTTCTTTCTTTGAAAGTTCGTGTAATAATTGGCTATGTACATCCTTGGATGTGGAGGCAGGATATGATTATCCATTATTAAAAAAAATGTTTAGAGTGCAATAATTCGATTCTCATCGTTCGGTTCAAGATTAGTCTAAGTTCTACTCCATGCGCTGTACTATGAGAATTATGTTCAGTAAAATAGCACTTTTCACCTCACTATCCTTAGGAATAAGATCTGACACAAAATAATCTGGGAAACTGCAATCTTATCTTATACCAAGAGATACATTTACCCAGTACAGCACAAATATATGTCTCTGAATTTTTTATAGAAACAATACCAGGCATATGTTGCATAATGGTACTACATATTACATATAAATACAGAAACACTTGTAATTCCATCCTTCTATGCGACAAAAGATTTGGGACAAGATTGCTAGCGCAAAACCCACCCCAAACCCCAAGCCAACAAATGTGAACAAAAGGATAGCGTCCATTCTGTCCTGCCACAAACTGCTGGATTCTTGATGGTCTAATGCTCTTGGAGTAGTTGGACCAGGATTGTCACATTGTTTAGACACTTGTCTTCCACAAAGGCCAGTGTTGCCTTCAAAAGAACTGTATGGAAATGAAAAGAACTGGTTTCCCTCTGGTATTATCCCAGTCAAGTTGTTGTAGGAAAGATTCAGCCAACTCAGAAATGTTAGAGAGGTCAGATCTGGTGGAATTTCCCCTGAGAAATGATTGCAGGAGAGATCCAAAGATTCCAGCCTACTCAAATCACCAAGCTGTGGTGGAATTTGTCCCACAAATTTATTGTGTGACATATTAAGTCCATGCAGTGAGACAAGCCTGCCAATCGACTCAGGAAGGGGACCCTCAAATGAGTTATCTGAGAAATCGATTACTTTTTAAAAGTGGTTAGAACTTTGGTCATCACTACCTCAAAAGTTTTTGTATGTGACGGTGATAGTTTCTTGATAGGTCTGATCATTTAGTGTGTTTGTGTGATGCTCTAAAATTTGCCCCTTTCCATTGCTGTTATTCATCATTGATTTCAATGTCTCAAACCATTCTGATTGTAAATGACCAGAAAAATTGTTGGATGATAGATCTAGTATTTGCAAACTTATGAAATGTTTATTAATTGTATGACCCGGATGAAGATCCATTATAGTGCCATTGAGTTTGTTGGATCTTAAGATTAGAACTTGAAGGTTTGGAAGAGCACCCATCCAATATGGAAATGAACCAACAATACGATTACGCCAACATCAAGGAGCTCTAAATCTTGGCAATTTTTTAGTGATTTAGGTAGTGTACCTTCAATTTGGTTTCCACTCAAATCTAATGATTGAATCCTACATCCTTCTCTAATATTTTTAGGAAACACCCCATCTAACTTGTTTTCTCTTAACTTTAATACAGTGATGTTTTCCTCTTTCTATCAAACATGATGGGACCGGTCCATTGAAGTAGTTGTAAGATAGGTCCATGACATCAAGGTGATTCAAACTACAAAGCGAAGGTGGTATATGGCCACTTAATTTATTATTAGAAAAATTGATGTAGGTGCTATTTGTAAGATACCTACCAAAGTTAGGCACGATAGAAGAGAAGTTATTATTTGAGTAATCCAGTGTAACCTCGTTGGATGATGATAATGGTATTGGTATTCTTCCCTTAAGTCTATTAAAACTGAGATCAAGAAAAGTCAAGGATGGCATAAGAACAAAAGGAGGAGACTTCTCTAAAGTAGTGAACATGTTGTGTGAGAGGTCCAAAGTTATAAGGTACTTCCCAGTTTTGCCATACCATACTTGGTATTGCCCCGTCCATTTGGTTATTCGAGAGGTCAAGATATGCAAGTTTACTAAGATTGCAAGATGCAAGATCTAACTCAGTGATATTACGCAGAGAAGAAAACACTGTATCACCCTTCTTTTCTATGAGCGATAACATATTATTAGATAGGCTAAGCTCAATTGCGCCAGTGAATTTATTTGACCCGAGATAGAGATACTGAAGATTTGCAAGATGAAAAAATGATTTTGGTATTGGTCCTGTCAACTGATTACCACTTAAATCGATTCTTGTCAACAGTGAGGATGAAGGAGCAGGAATGTCTTCTAGGGAACCAGAAAGCTGATTCCCACCTTCTAGGGAAATAAATTCCAGTGCTGGAAGAGCGAACAAAGACTTCGGAATGTTTCCTGCACACAAGGACAATATATGTCTAGACTTGTATCTGTAATAGGAAAGTAAAGAGTAGTACTTTGTAAGGAAGCAATTGTGATTTAGAGTTTTACCGGTGAGGCTATTGTATGAGAACCGCAGCAACTTGAGTTTGGTCAGGTTCCCAATTGTTGAGGGTATCGGCCCCGAGAAATTGCAACCCAAAATATCCAAATTTGTCAACTTCGTAAGATTGCCGATCCATGATGGTATTTGCTGCCCATAGAAATCACTAGTTATTAAGTCGAAAATCTTCAAGGTTGTGAGATATGCAATGTGGTGTGGTATTGGCACAGAAAAAACACAATCCCGTAAATGCAAAGTTTCGAGCCTTGTTAGGTTGCCAATCCATGTGGGTACCGACTGAGAGAACTCGTAGCTATCGAGATCCAAGTGTTTCAATTCTATAAGATTGCCAACCCAAGATAATACTGCCTTCTCCAACCCAGATCCCTCTAGGTCCAGTGTATTCAGTGACGGAAGCCTTATTGAAACGGGGAGTTCCTTGGCCATGGTTGCCGTTGTAAGGCTCAAAGTCTGGAGAGATGTCAGGTTGGCAAAAGAGAATGGCGTGTCATAAGTGAAGTTGGTCCCCACTAGATTCAGACTCTGCAAATTGTTTCCAGCTAGGAAATATGTTAATCTCACAGAAAGTTTGGGGTTCTCAGATAAATCGAGCATCGTCAAACTTTTTAGCTGGAAGATCTCTGTTGGAAATTGCCCTTCAAAAGAAGTGCCAGCTATGACAAGAGTGCTCAGGGAAGAAAATTCAGACAAGTACTCAGGGACTTTGCCACAGAGTCCCGTGTTGGATGCAAAGTCTATCTCCGTCAGTGAGCGAAGCCTTGAGAAGGCAGGATGAATAGAACCTGACAGACCACACTCATACAAACTAAGAATCCGCAGCTGAGGAACTGAGTGCCCTAAAACAGCAGACCAAGTCGACCCACTGCTAGATAAATCAACATAATCAAGATGGAGCTCCCTGAGATTGCTCATATTTGCCACGAAGGTTCCAAAACTTGGTTCTTGAAAATACAACCCGTAGTTATACCCAAAGTTGACTGTTGTCAGTGCGCCAAGCCTTGAGAAGGAAGGCTGAATAGGACCTGACAGACCACACTCAGCCAAACTAAGAATCCGTAGCTGAGGAACTGAGTGCCCTAAAACAGCAGACCAAGTTGACCCACTGCTAGATAAATCTATACCATCAAGATGGAGCTCCCTCAGCTTGCTCATATTTGCCATGAAAGTTCTAAAACTTGGCTCTTGAAAATACAACTCCCTAATCCCAACAGTAGAAAAGTCAAGAGTGACAAGGTTCTTGAGGCGGGAAATTCCAGTGGGGATCTGACCAGAAAAGTAGGTATTGGAGAAGTTCAAGTGGGTGATATCTGTGAGCCGCTCAAACCCAAATGCCGGGAGGCGGGCGTCAGCGAAATAATTGAAAGCAAGGCTGAGCTTCCTGAGAGAGGTGAGGTTAAAGAGTGCAGGGTGTAGGCGATTGCTCAACAGTTTGAACCCACCGAGGTCAAGAGAAATGACTCTCCCGGCACCGGAGCCCGTGTCGCAGATGATGCCCTCCCAGTGGCAGCAGTCTGTTCCAGCTCGCCATGATGACAGGTTGTGGGCAAATGGCAACGATGATTCGATGGTGAAGGAACTTTTTAGCTGGAGGAGTGAAGACGCTTGATCTGGATGGCAAGGGGCTCTGCTGGTGTTGATCTTGGCTGCAGCATCTACAAAGTAGTAGGAGCATAGCAGCAGGAGGAGGACGTGGAAGCGGTGCTTTGTGGCAGCCATCTTGCTAGGTCTGCTGTTCCATTCCAACGGTATGCCATTCTTTATATATAGTAAGGGGTTAAGTTATTCGGTTGCTCTGAACCATGCAAGCTATTTATTATTGTGGCTGTAGGCTAGTTCGTGTTCGAGGACTAGTTCAAATATATATTGCTATCAAAAAGACTTGACTCCGCGCTCTCAAGTGAAGTCGTCGGTGACCCGATAATTCACGCAGCCCTTCCAACGGCACTCCTCCATTCTTTATAGTATAGATATAGAAAAATCTGCAGGCATTAAATTATCCGGTTGCTCTGAACTTGTGTGTGTGTGTGTGTGTGTGGTTGTAGTGCAGTTTGTGTTTGACGGTCTTTCAATACGGGGATTGTGGACTAGTTCAAGTATTTTGCTTTCAAAGAAGACTTGACTCATGATATGATCCAAACCAGAAATTATACCATTGCTGTCTCCCGCGCGATCCAGTCAAGTCATCGGTGAAGAAACGAAAGAGAGCGCAAAGCAGCAGAGACACTTCACGCAGTAGTACTAGTGCCTCACGCACAACAAACAAGAAACGAAAGAGAGCGCAAAGCAGCAGAGACACGGCACGACGACAAGGAAGTAGGGACAACCACACCAGGGGATCAGGCGAAAGTTAACTGCCGACCAGTCGGCATTTAACATTCCGCCGACCATCCGGCCCACGGCCCAGAATCCCGACCGGAGGTTGAAGATGACGGATGTCGCCCCCGAGCTCGCCGTCCCCCGCCCGTAGCTTTCGGGCGCCCGCCCTTCGCCGTAGCTTTAGGGTTGGAGCTCGCCGCCGTTGCGTCGACCTCCCTCCCCCTCCATGCCCCCCGCCATAGAAAGGGCCCGCCGCTCGGCCGCTGGCCGCCGACACGGGCGGGCGGCGCGGCGTGCTCGGCCGACGGTGATGCTTCCGGGCGGCCGCCGCGAGCTCCGGGCCGTGAGAGACCCATTTGATGGGTACGGGTCGGGCGCCGGGGAGCTGGCCGCCGCCGGAGCCGAGAAGAAGGTCGCCGCCGAGCTTGTTATGGTTAGGTTTCGCCGAGAAGGAAGGAGGGGAGGGGTAGGGGATCGCCGCCGCCGGGCGCCCTAGCTCCGGCGAAGCCCTAGGGCGCCGGGCGCGGGGGCGGAGCGGCGGGCGGGGCGGAGCTTCCGGAGGTGGAAGAAGGGAAGAGGACGGCTTAGGCGGGGCCAGGCGGGCCGCGCGTGGGCCCCTCGGTCGGGCGGTTAACACGCCTGGGGAGATCGGCATGGCAGCCATCAAAGAGTAAGGGGATTTAAACAAAGACGAGACAAGCATCGTGGATTCCGCTTTGAAGGATTCATCTTGTGGATGGTTGGTGGATGATGCAAATCCCTCGATTACTTAGATTCGAGCAATAGGTAAATCAAGCGTTGATCGCTGGAGACTGGAGAAGAATAAGGAGCCCTCCCTCGGCTGATTTATCAATGACTTGACTACACGTTGCATTCACTCACCAAGGTTTTGAAGAAATTGCATGGTTGATGGAATTTGGACCTGACCGCCGAAACAACGTTTGATCCGATTGACCATCTCGGTGATGCTCACGGAAGCCATCGCGACTATGGTGTATGGCTACTGCAACTTTTGAGTTTGCCCGCAAGATCGCTTCGTCATGGCCATGCACACCTTCATGTCCACGATTGGCAGCCCTCCTTCTACTTGCAAAAGTCCCAATCCTTTTCTCCGCCGCGGGGCAGCGAGCACCCGGCGTAGTCTTTGTCTCCCTCAACTGCCTCGGCCCCGCTCACCGGTGTCGTGATATGATATCCAACCAAATCGAGATAGCTTTCCGTGACCATCGGAGACAATCTACGCTGGATTTACCAGCCCATGTCCACCCTTCATTGCCCGATCACAAGCTCTAGTCTCGTTATCCACAATTTCACCCTCGATTCGACTTCTCCTTCTCCGCAAGTCCAACATTTCTCCCGGCTTCAAACTACCTCCAAATTTCGTGCAAGTTCATCCCGATTCCCACATTCCACAATTTTTTTGTCTTGGCGCTTATTGTTTTCTTGGGCTCTAGAGGCAAGGCTTCCCGAAGATGATTGGAGATCGACGGGGTAGAGGGTCGGACAAAGCGGGTTCTCTCTTGCCGAGAACCGGGCAAAAACGCTCTCTTGGTGTTGGAATTCAGGTTTGCAATGCATGCCTCTGAGTTGGAGCCTGTTGAGTTGGGGGGTTCTCAACACGATATGAACCTCCGCTCAGGCGGTGCCCTGAGGGAGAAGTTACAGGGTGTTGAACTCAAGGACTAGAGAGTAACAATAATTGCTCATAAATAGAATTCACCAACCTCTCTATTATGGGAGGACTCCTCCCTATTTATAGTTTTACAATTGCCGGGGGATACAAGATTACTTAAATTGCCCTTTAATATTCCTAGCATATTCCCCATTTATAAAGCACGGCCCGGGCTCTTCATGAACTTGCACATCTGCACACCGCCTTTCCCTTCTTGGGCCAGTCTTGCCGACCCTTGGACCCACGGTGGGCGACCTTCGCGAGCCCCTCTCCGAGGCTTTCGTCGCTCGGTCGCGAGCGGTGCCTCAAGCGACCTGCCGGGGCGGCCGGGGAGGGTAGTGGTCGGAGGTGGGGACCTCCGCCCACCGCGCGCGTGATTGGGGCGGTTTGGTCTCTCGGAGGCGTTTTACCGGCGGAGATAACGACCTCCGCTGCCAGATGGCGGAGGTCTGTAGGTAGTCGTGTCACACGAAGGGCACAACATCCCAAACTTGATTGTTAGCCACGGGACCTCGCGTTTTCGTTTTTCTCGCGGTCTCACCTCGCTCATCTGCGCTGGGATCCGTATCAGCGATCCCCGCGAGGCGGGAAGGTCACAAGCGGAGCGTGCCTTCGCTCTCAACATGTCTTGGTATTGGCGGTCGTTGAGGTTCCTTCCCCCACAGGACGGTTTCGCGAGGGACCTTTGTGGTGGAGAATTTGAAGGCGTCGAGGGGTCGCAATCTGAAGGCGCCCCCCAGGGGCGGGTGACCATTTTTACGCCCGCTGGTGAAACCGACCGTGTTTTGGGATCGCGAAGGGTCGCGGGCGACTATAAAAGCGCCTCCCCACGGGCGGAGGTTACCCCACCATTGCTTTCACTGCCGTTTTGCTTTCCCCTACTGCCGCGTGCTTGTTTTTGTTGCTCGCCCTCGCGTCCATTTGTCTCAGCTTGCTTTTTAGTGATTTGCTTAGTTGTATGCACGCTTTCGTGAGGTTCGCTTCCACGCGTAAGGGGGTCGCTTCCCAGTTGTTGAGTTGTTTTGCCATACGCGGAGCTTCCTCCCGTATCGTTCGGCCCGAGTTCGCCGTCTTTACGAGGAGTGTATGCTAGGCAGCCGCCGCGTGCTCAAGACTTGGAGGACACTCTCTCGACGCTAGGCCTCGGTCGAGATCCGATGGCGTGGCGAAGATGTCGACGCTACCTACGAAGTTGGGTCCATCAAAGATGACTCAAGCGATGCTCGGCGACGCCGGCGGAGAAAGGCGTCTTTGGAAAGGCGGCGGTGGCCGGGAGCGGGAGCTTCGCGGAGAATGAGGCTGCTGCGGCTAGAGAAGCTGGGGATGCATTGGTGCGACGCGCGTGAGAGGGCTGAAAAGGCTCTCGGCGATGTTGAATTAAAGCAGGGAGGCCAATGCCGCCGCCTTACCTGCGTCGCGCGCCCGGTCGTCTGGCGGCGAGAGGCAACTAGGCGGGATATATATGCGTCTTCCTCCGTCGCCCACATTTACACGGAGGCCGTTACGTCTGTTGGCGCGGTGGTTACGCGCCGTTCCCCTACGGATGGCGGAAGCACGTCTTTGGCGTGGATGGCGGCTTGAACATCGCCAAGCTTCGGGCGTCTTGCAAGGCGTCTCGACTTTGCGGCGGGACGCGGCGGCGGCATTGCTCCGCATCCTTTCTAGCGAGGGGTGTGAGGATGTTGCCGATCTTAGGCGTGAAGGAGGCGCATCATCCTTCTAGCCTTGCGGACCTTCGCGGCGCGGGGCTTTGAAAGTTTGTGGGCTCGTTCATGAAGAGGTTACGGGCGGTCCATGGGCGGCGTTACGAGGCCGCGTCCCCGGCTCGTTCCCTTTTCCGTGATTTTTGCTTTTCGCCTTTTGGGCTTTGATTTTTCCTATTTCCTTTTTTTCGCCGCTTTTATCAAGCTTTCTCCCTACGCATGGTGGTACTACGGCGGAGGTCCCTCGTTGAGCGGACCCGCGCTTGCGGAGGAGGTGCGAAGGAGGCCTCTCCGCCGCCCGGCTCACGCAGGGGAAGACGTCATCCGCCCTGATGATGACGACGCGAGGTGTAGAAAATTAGAGTTTTATTTTCTAATTTTATGGCTTTTGGGCCTTTTGTGCGGATATCTATTTCCGCGTGTAAAAATTAATGAAATACTTGTTGAATGGAAGTCGATATTTTGTTTAAACCAATGATTTCTAGCGCGAGTTCCTGAAGAGGTGCTGCAAGCAGAAGTTGATCCCTTGTGTTTTTTTATCGGGATGGTGTTTATGTTGACGGAGGTCTCTCGTTATTTTGGAAAGAGACCTTCGACGTTCCTAAGCGTGGGCGACATGTATGAAGACGTTACGCTCGACCTAAGGGATGAACGTATGGCTTTCACAAGCGATGCGGCTTGGGAGGGACCTCCGCCTCGGGGTTTTGTAGTGTTTCTTTGATAGGTTAGACTCTTGTAAAGATACAAATTTTATAAATATAGCGGAGCTTGTCGATTGCATTCGATTCATTAGTTTGGTTACATTGTTTATTCTTTCCTCTCGAGTTTTATTTGTAGCCTTCGCTTGTGGATTTGACAAATGAGGATAGCCACTTGTTTGCAGCACCAATTACCTTCTTTTCGGCTTGCGAAGTATCCGCGTGGAGGAGAGCGTTCTCTTTTGTTGGACCTCCGCTACACGCGTGCGGAAAGCGTTGCTTATCGCTCCGCTTCACGGGTCTTCGTCAAGGATCTCGCACTTGGATATTTTGTAGGGTTTTGAAGCTCCGGGGGATGTTCACAATTCTTACGCGGTCTCCCTCGAGCTTGTCCAAACGCTTGGATCATTACGATTTCTTACACGGTTTCTTTACGCTTTCGTGTATATGGTGGCGAGGTCGACATCCGCACCCATTTGCCGCCGGGTTCCCTCGTATGAAATCTTTCCCGGGATGGGAGATTGGTGAGGGGGGTGGTTAGGCTTGTTTTATAGTGCTTGGGTGATTAAGGGGATTTATTGTTTTTGTCCTTTGGTAGGTATGTTAGGTCGACTGGGTTAGTATATAACCCGTTCTTTTCTCCCCCCCTAGTTATCTCGGGTAATATGGGTCAGTCTAGTAGTGGTTTAGTTTCCACAGGACTGATACCGTTTAAGAGTTCGTACTTGATGGTCTAAGTTGTGCACTTGGTTATCCTCCTATTCGTTGGCTGGAAGCGCAGACTAGAACAGGCACGGAGCTATTAACTCTTGCCCATGCACTATCAATTCTTGGCGGTGGGCTACGGTGGTTTTGATCACTGCCTGGTCTGTTCTAGGTGTTTGTTTCTCGGGTCGGTCCTCCGCTAGGGCGTCTTCAGGTCTATTGTGTGCCTCCCTATTGGAGGTGGACTTGGTTGAAGACGTTTTATGGTGGTCTGCCGGATCTTGCGAGAGGACGCCACAACGCGCCGGCGGAGGCTTTCCGTGCACACGGCGTGAAGCGGTTGCCTAGCATGGTGGTTGTTGACATTTCTTAACGCAATCAAAGGAAATGGTATAAAACCCATCCCCAATAAAAGCGTCGAAAATGCACCGCTGACATTCCCGATAAAACCACCATGTCGGTGATCCGAAAGGGATTGTCAACGGGATAGATCTTGCCATCGTAGATATTTCATCCGCAAAGCGCCATTTATCTATCGTTGTAGCATTTCACCCTAAGTATTCGAGGGGTATCGTTATTTATATTTTCACAAAGGAAGGCATGTGATTTAATAAGCTAGCATGGCATCTGAATAGAGGAACATGTGTTTGCTTAGACCAAAATGTTCATGACAGGGGTAAGCAATAACGGTTCATGGATAGTGTGACACACACTTAAGAATCCACCAAAGAAAAGGATAAAGAAAATAGATAAAGAATAAATGAATAATCTAATGGAGTAATTCTAATGTATCTAGTCATGGCCATACAAATGAATAGTTAGGATCATATGCAAACCGATTTAATCGTGGTTAGGTCTAGGATACCGGGAGACCCCACTAGGAAGTCTCCGCTTCCCACCAAGGCATTTACGAACTCCTACAAAGACACACGAACGTGGGGGATTTCGAGGGACGGTCAAGGCTTGTCACGACCAAGCCGCCTACCCCCTCAACCGTGGCGTGCACTCATATCCGCGAGTGTCGTAATACCCGCACCATGTCCGCATATCGAGCACTACTCTTGTCCCCCCAGATCCCCACTCGTCGAATGGACTTGACTAGAACAAGAGCAAACCCGGAAGGAACAACGAACCGATATCCCACCTCTAATCAAGTTAGGCATATGATGATCGATGAAGAAATGTGATGAACATGTCAAGATCATGATATGTAAACTATATGCTAGTTCATATACCAACACAAGAACATGAACAAGACTATACTCTAGTTCATAAGTTAGGCCAAGAACATAGATATAGGACTTGCAAATAGAAGAATGCTCCATAGAGAAGATGTATTACCAAAGCACTTTCTTCTAGGAGACAAGCCCTCCTTGCAGCTCTTCTACTCCAAGTGCTAACCAAGAACTAAAAAGAAGAAGAAAAAGAAGAAGTAGAAGAAGAGAGAGAGGTAGAGGTGGTAGAGAGAGAGGGATTGCCGGTTTTCTAGACTCCAAGTGGTGTGTGTGTGAGAGAGGGAGAGAGGGGGGCCTACTTATACACTTGGAGGAGGGGCCTAAGTGCTAATTTACATCAAAACCGACTGGTAAACCTTCCTAATCTGAGCAAACCGACCAACCAAGGGCGGGGAATCCCTGTTGGAAGGTGCACGAACCGCCTCCCGAGGTTGGGCGAAACCGCCTCGGGGAGGGCGTGCGGCCGCCAGCGGCGCTACAAGCACCCCGGCTCGCCTGGCCCGGTCTTGGTGGGGTGTCGCCTTCCGTCTTGAAAAGTTGTGGGCGGGCTTGGCTCGCCCAATTTTAATGTTTTTTGGTCGATTTGCTCCTTGGGCTTGAGTTTTGCAATAATGCGCTTTCCCTGATAGCGTACTTTGGTCGATTTTTCACTTGTTTTATTATAAATCTGCAAAATAAAATTCTAGATACTACAAGTGGAATTTATTAGTAATAAATGCATATGAGTATAAAAGGTATAGCTTTACTCCCTTTTATGGTAGTAAGTTGACGGGAAAAAAATATGTCGTTGATGACCGCCAACGGTGGTGTATCTCATCTTCCTTGTCTTGTTGTGTCTCAAGGCCCACCACCGTACCATCTTCGCAAGATGGTGTGATGCTTGCGCAAAAAGCAGCGTGTAAACGAAGCGGAGCTTTCGCCGCTTGCGGCATGTCTCGCATTGCCTAGCATGGTAGTATGGAATATCTTCTTTTTCTTTTGCTCCTCCGCTACCATCGTACCATCTTCTCGCGGAGGCATTTGTAACTTGGACAAAGACAATGTCGAGCATCCGTATATTTTGTAAATAATAAAATAGAAATGATTGAGATAAATTGATACTTTTGAGTTCGTTCTCCTTGTTTGCCCTTGTTGGCGGAGACGTTCTTGCCCGAGTTGGACGAGGACTTTTTTCAGCTTTTGGTTCTTGACACGGTTTGTGTCACCTCGATGCCTACGCTTCGGGTTGGGCTTTTTTCGAGGATTTTTGGGACCGCTTTGTGGGTCTCGTGGAGGTCATTTTTCGGGCTAGAACCTCCCGCTCGGGCCGTAAAATGTCCTCGCTATTATTTTTTTCACTTTTGTCAAATTACGTGATCTTGCGTTGCTAGTCACTTTCGACTTTTGTGTTTTTCTTTCCATGCTGGGGGGAAATTCCTCTTTATATTTCGGAGGATTTTACATTAGTCTCGCCACATTAAAAACCTCACCTCCGCTAGGAGTTCCCCTGTGAGGAAAAGAGTGCGAGACCTTGATTGTAAAAAACTGTAAAATCTACTGCTACTTGCTGAATGATAAAGTGGTAGCCGACCTCCGCTTATATTTCGCGGGGGGCGGCTTTACATGTAGTACTTGCGGAGACTATCCGCATTCCATGTGTGCTCGGAGGTGTTGCCTTCCCCGTCCGCTAGGTGGAAGGCTCCTTGCCTTGTCGTTGCTTTCGCGATGAATGGGCCATCCCACTTCGCTTGCAATTTTCCTATGGTTGAAGCGTTTGGTTTCCTTCTGAGCACCAAGTCTCCGTCTTTGATGTTCTTCTTGCGGACCTTCTTTGTCTCTCCATTTTTTGGTCTCCGCTTGGTATTTCAGATGTTTTCTCTGACTTCCAAATTTGTTTGTTCCAGTGTTTCTTTGACGTATTCTTCATCTTCTGCCATTTTCTGCTTCATAACGCGGAGGCTTTTGTGTTTTAATTCCTCAGGGAGCATTGCCTCTTCTCCATACATGAGCTTGAATGGAGTGAAACCAGTGGCTCGCGAAGATGCTGTGTTATAGGACCAAATGACTTTGGGTAGTTCATCTGCCCATTTTCCTTTGCGGAGATTGAATAGGGTCTTTGATATTGCAGAGAATATTATTCCGTTCGCTCTTTCCACTGCTCTGTTGGACTTCGGGTGGTAGACTGATGCGAAGGCTATCTTTGTTCCCATTCGATAGCAGAACTCTCTGAACTTGTTTGAGTCGAACTGTTTGCCGTTGTCAACTGTTACCATCCTTGGCACTCCGTATCTACTGCATTATGTTTTGCCAATAGAACTTAGTGATGGATTCTGAAGTTATCCTCGCCAGGGGCTTGGCTTCTATCCACCTGGTGAAGTATTCGACAGCTACCACTGCAAATTTGTTTCCTCCTTGTGCTGTTGGTAGTGGACCGACAATGTCTATCCCCCACCTCTGCAGCGGCCAAGTCGGAGGTATCAGTTGTGTTTCTGTTGAAAGGCTTTTTTGGTTTGGTGCGAAGTTTTGGCAAGCTTCGCATGTCTTGACGACTTGCTGGGCATCCTTTATATGTGTAGGCCAATAGAAACCTTGGCGGATGGCCTTTAATTGACAAAGGCTCTTGGCCCGATGTGAGATCCGCACACACCGGCGTGTATTTCTTTGAGTAGTTCTAGACCTTCGCTTTGTGAGATGCACTTGAGCATTGGTTGTACTAGCCCCCTTTTGAAGAGTTGGCCATCGACGAGGGTGTAGTTCCTTGCTCGTGCTTCCGTTCTGGCAGCCTCCGCGTCGTCTTCCGGATAGCCTACGTTGTTGAGGTTATCAACTATTGCCTGTCTCCAATCTTCGCCTTCCACCAGCATGATTGTCTTGAATGCTTTTTTCAGTGTTTCTGTTGCCGGTTTGTATGTCATGTTATAGACGGTGTTTTGGGGCATGCGGAGGTTGTTTGCTGCAGCTTTAGCTAAGGCATCTGCTTCGCTGTTCTGTTCTCGGGGGATAAACTTTACTGTAAAGCCCTGGAATCTTTGCTCCATTGCTCTGACCACTGCTAGATAGTTTACGAGTTCCGGCTCTCTGGCCATGCATTCTTTTTCCACCTGGCCTGCTACTATCATCGAGTCGGTTCTGACTTCTACTAGCTTTGCCCTGTAAGCCTTCGCTTTCGTGAGCCCTAGTATGAGGCCTTCATATTCGGCTGTGTTGTTTGTTTGGGTGCATTCTAGTCTTATTGCGAAATATGTCTTTATGCCTAGTGGTGACATTATGACCGCGGAGGCTCCTGCTCCATGTCTGCCCCATGCCCCATCTGTATAGACTGTCCAAAGCTCCGACTGGTCACTTTGCCCTTTTTGCTTGTGCGGCGTCCATTCTGCTACGAAATCAGCTAATACTTGGGATCGTATTGCGGATCTGTGGACGAAGGCTATTTCAAACTGAGAGAGCTCCGCTGCCCATTTGCTGATCCTGCCCGAGGTTTCCTTGTTTCTTAGGACCTCCGCTAGTGGCTGTGAGGTGGGTACTGTGATCTTGTATGATCGTGGAAGTAGTGCTTGAGTTTTCTGGATGCTATCAAGAGGGCATATGCTATCTTTTCTACTTCTGTGTAGTTGATCTTGGATCCTGAAAGTGCCTCTGAGACATAGTATATTGGAAGTTGAATGAGGCGGTCATTTTCTGTTTTCTCTTGTACGGCTATTGCGCTGACGGCGTAGTCAGATGCTGCGAGGTACAGGAGTATAGGGTTGTCTTGCTCGGGCACTGTTATTGTTAGTTGTTCTTGCAGATATTCTTTGAGTTTTGCGAATGCCTCCGCTTGCTCCTTTCCCCACTTGAATTGTGCTCCCCCCTTGAGGGCTTGGAAGAACGGAAGGCTTTTTTCTGCCGACTTGGAAATGAATCTGTTTAGGGCTTCGATTCTGCCTGTTAGCTTTTGCACTTCTCTCTTTGTTTTTGGCTCCGCCATGTCTCTAATTGCCTTTGTTTTTTCTGGGTTTGCTTTGACTCCCTCAGAGCTAACGATGTACCCGAGGATCTTCGCTTTGGTTGCCCCGAACACACATTTTTCAGGATTCAGCTTGAGGCCCGACTTTCTTAGATTCGCGAAGGTCTCCTGTAAGTCGGAGATGTGTTCTTGTTCTCTTTTGCTTATGACTGTGAGATCATCCACATACGCAATCATGTTTTTGAGAAGTTGCCTCTTTAGGACTTTTGTTGTCATTCTAGCGAAGGTCGCGCCAAATTTTTCAAGCCCTCGGCATTCTTACGAAACAATATGTGCCGAATGGTGTGGTGAAGCTGGTTTTTTCTTCATCTTCCTTTTTCAACCAGATTTGGTGATATCCCCGAGTAGCGCCAGCGCGAGAGAACCTTCGACACCCTACTGCCTTGTCAACAGAGGTGTCTATTCTTGGTAAGGGTAGTTGTCCTTCTTAGTTGCTTTGTTGAGGTCGTGAAATCTATGCACATCCTCATCTTTCCTAATGTTTTCTTTGGGACGAGAACGACATTTGCCAGCCGGTCGGTGTATTTGACTTCTCTCGATGACTTTGGCGTCGGCGAGCCTCGGACCTCCGCTTGAGCCGCTAGTATTCTCGTCCCCTCCGACATTTTCCTCGCGCGTTGCTTCTTTGGCCTCATTTTGGGGTTGATGTCTAGGACATGTTCGATGGTTTCTCTATCCACTCCGCGAGGTCTGGCTGGCGACCAAGCAAAGATTTCTTTGTTTCGATAAGGAGCTCCGCCATTTCTTTTTCTTCTTCCTCGTAAGTTTGCACCGACAGTGACTGTGTGATCGGGGTCTTCGTCTATATATCCTTATCTTTTTGGTTTTCTGTTGGCCTTTGACGCCTGTTTGCTCTTTTTTCATGTCTGGGGGTTCTGGGCCTTCGTTTTCTATTTCCACCGAGTTGACGTTTCTGTGGGCTCGGTATATAGCCTTTTCTATGTTTCTGGCTTCCTTTTGGCTCCCATGTATGGTGATGATGCCGTGTAGTTGAAGATCTCTAGATTGGTTTTGGCTAATTGATGACATCCTTAGGACTAATCTCTCTATGCTAAGTGTTTGATTTAGTTGGAGATTGGTCAAGCCAAGGATGATGCATGGTGGATGGATCGAGATGATTCAAATGATGATCAAGTGCATGACTTGGAGTGGATGGTGGATCAAAATGGGCTCAAGGCAAAGATATATCCATAGGGCCATTTTGTTTTCACACTCAAGACACCATAGAGGGTGTGAGTGATTATAGGATCGATAAGCCGTACTATAAAGAGGGGAAAACTATCATACATATCGATCCTCATGTGCCTCTAGGTTCAAAATCTTTTGCATGCATTCTAACCTAGAGAGCTAACCTAACCTTCGAATTTTATTGTGAAAATGCTAACACACGAGCACATGGTGATGTACACGTGGTGGTGTTGGCACATTTGCAAAGGCAAAGGATGGTTGCAGGGGGTTGAGTTGGGTTTGGGAACCGCTCGGCGCTTTCGAGAAAATGAGATGCATATTTTCTATTGCGCCGGATGCATCGTGGTGGTGAAAAACATGCTATTCCTCGTGCTCAAGTTTGGTATACTTGTTGGGTAGCATGTCGGAGCAAAGGCGGCAACGAAACGACGGAATTTAAAGCTCGGTCGGTTAATGGGATCACAGGAAGCCGAAACTTCCGATCGGACGCCTTACCGGTCTTGCGGGTCGGTTAAATTCCGAGAGAGCATGTTTTTCGGTGGCTCGCCGAGGAGCGACCGGGCCGCATCGACCGGATGCATCCGGTGTTGACCGGAAGCACCGATCGGACGCTGACGGACCCGCCAAGCCCTCGGCTCGGCCGTCCGATTTGGGGTTGTCGGTTGTGACCGGACTCACCGACCGGACTCACCGATGAGTCCGGTCCCGTCGCGTCGGCCGGTATTTGTGCGTGTTTTGCACCCCAACGGCCACATTTCGTGGTGGGGGTATTTATACCCCCTTTGGCCGGCTCTAGGAGCTCTCTTGGTCATTTTGAATCAATCCTAACACCTCCAGAGCTGAGCACTCATCCTCCTCCTCACTCCTTTGCTTGAGAGCATCCATTCTAGTGAGTTGAGGTGATTCAAGTGCATTTGCTTTGATCATTGCATCTAGTGGCGCTTGAGGATCGTTGTGAGCCGGTGGATTTCCTTTTGCTTTGGAGAGCACCACTCCTAGCCGGGCTTGGTGATTGGTGGAGGCGTTGGCAAGAGTTGGTGATTGTTCTTGGCCACCTCCGGTGATTTGTGAGAGGATCACACACCCCTCGTCGGGAAGACAAAGTGTGAGTAATATATTGCTCGTGTCTTGGGTACCTCTCATTTGCATTGGGTGCGAGAAGCCTAAAGGCATTTGGCTTGGAGTGAGCTCCACCTCGACCCACACGTGAGAAGGTCGGCACAACGGAGATTAGCTTGAGGGTGCTCAAGTGAACTTCGAAGTTAAATCTTGTGTCTCCACTTGTCTCTTGGTGATTGGCTTCAATTTGGTTATCACATTAATTCATCCTTGGTGATTGGATTGACTAGCCTCGACATTGTGGTATATCTCCTCTACACTTGTGCATTACTTTCATATATCTTGTGCTAGTGTAGTTTGAGTAGTCTTGCTTAGTTGCTAGAGTAATTAGCTTGTTCACCTAGTGGTAAAGTAGTGACTTAGCCCTTGAGTGTGAACTAGAGATCATAGCAACTAGAATTGTCAATAGGAGGCTTGCCGACAAGTAGAGCTAGAGCAAACGCGTTTATCGCCTTTTGTTATTCTAACAAGTTTGTCTAGTGTTTTGTAGAAAATTTTATTAGGCTATTCACCCCCCCTCTAGCCATTTAGGACCTTTCAGTAGTGCTGGGATCTTCATGCACAAGTAACCCATGTGTATGGCGGCGTTGAATTTGTTTGTGAATCCTCTGCCAAATATTGCATTGTATGGGGAGTAGACGTCGACAATATCGAAGGTTATGTACTCAGTTCTGGCGGTTTTTTCATTTGCGAAGGACACCGACAGGGTTATCTTTCCCAGCGCTTGCACCTGCCTTCCGCCAAATCCTATGAGAGGCGAGTGTAGGGTCGAGATGGGGACTAGAGGGGGGGTGAATAGTCCTTTTTGAAACTAATTGCGCCGGCTAAACAAATATAATGCGGAATTGAAACTATTCGTTTAGCCAAGACTTCACCCCTCTAGCTATGACTCTAAATCACCTCACCTAAAAAATCCTACACAAAGCAAATGAGGTGATAAGCCTAGCTTGAGCTCCTAACCGTTTCTATTGCAAGGTCACACAAACCTATGCACTAGTACTTCAAACAAAGGTGAGCTCCTACACAATTCTAATGAGCAAAAGCACTAAGCCAACCTAAGCTCACTAGATGCACAATGGACAAGGCGACACACGCCTAACCCAAAGGCTCAAATTACTTAGCTACACAAACTAAGCAAGGCAACTAACAAGCTACACAAGCTAGTAATTGCAAGAGCTACTCCACAAGCACAAGCACAAGGAATATATGAATGTAAATACAAAGCTTGTGATTTGGAGAATGCAAACCACCGAGAAGAGTAGACAAGTTGACACCGGTGATTTTTGCGAGGTATCGGAAGCTTGCCAACTTCCCCCTACTCCTCGTTGTGTCGACCAACACCTTGGGTGGTTCCTTTGGTGTTTCACCTAGATGGTTCTTCGGTGTGACTCTCCGATCACTTGCCTCTCAAGGCACGCCCGCAAAGGCACCGCAAGACACCACTCTCAAGTGAGCCTATCACAAGGCACCGCAAGACACCACACTCACAAGTGAGGTAGCTCAAAGACACGCTCTAGTAGTGATGCTCTTCGCGATCCCCGCAAGGTGAGCTCGAACCTCTCACAAATCCTCCTTCGGAGCACCGCACAATCTCCATTGCGTGCTTCACGAAGTCTCTTGCCACCAAACCGTCTAGGAGGTGGCAACCTCCAAGAGCAACAAGCACACCGGCTTGCAACACGATCACCTAGTGCCACGAATGCGATCTCTCAACGCGAATGCACTAGAATCACTCCTCACTTTGATTTGGATGAACTCTATCAATCACAAGTGAGTGGGAGGGCTCTCAAGCACCACAACACAAGCCACCAAGGCCCAAGTGTGCTCAGCACCCGAGCAAGGTCGGGTATGTGGTGTATAAATAGCCCCCAAGTCAAATAGAGCCGTTGGGATTCAAAGCTGCGGTTTTCGGACGACCCGACCGGACGCCACCGGCCGGACTCACCGGCGCGTCCGGTCGCGGCGTCCGGTCTAACCGACAAACCCATCGGCCCCACGACCAACGGCTACCCAGCGTCCGGTCCGCGGGGGTCGATCGCGGCGTCCGGTCGCGGCGTCCGGTGAAAAACGGCTGCCGGGGCTCTGCGCCGCCTTGGGCCGGGCGCCCGGCCGAAAAGCCGAGCGCCCGGTCCGACGCTTCCGGCCGGTGCGTCCGGCCATCGTTTTCCAAATAAAAACTCCACCGAATCACCGACGCGCCTTCTCTTCGACATGCTACCCATCAAGTATACCAAACTTGAGCACGAGGAATAGCATGTTTTCACCACCAACTTGCCTCCGGCGCAATAGAAAATATGCATCTCATTTTCTCAAAAACGCCGAATCCCGCCTCGCAAGCTCGGCGGGAGGATGAGCGGTTCCCAAACCCAACTCAACCCTGCAATCACCGCCGCCTTTGCAAATGTGCCAACACCACCAAGTGTACATCACCATGTGCATGTGTGTTAGCATTTTCACAATCATTTCAAAGGCCCGGTTAGCTCTTACCACGCCACTCGATCCTAACACATCGCAAAGTTAGATCGCTCAAGTGGCACTAGATGACCGATATGCAAACAAGTTTGCCCCTCTTGATAGTACGGCCATCTATCCTAAATCCGGTCATAAACTTCTCTAAGCACCAATGACCGGCGAAATGAAATGCCCTATAGGTTATACCTTTGCCTTGCGCATTTCCATTCCGCTCCATCTCCAAGTGCCGATGCAACACATGCACCAACACGATCACCAAATGATATGATCCACTTCATATCATCACGTGACACTATTGGTCCATCGATCTTGACCTCACTTGCTCTTCACCGCTAAGGCGTCGGTCCGTTTAAAGTCAAGTCTTGCCCAAGCTTCACCGCCTCGCGGTCCATCGCTTCACCGCCTCGACTTGCCCTTCACACTTGCAACCGGTCCATCAAGCCAAGTCTTGTCTTGATCTTCACCACCTTGGTCACATGACTCCATGTCATGTTTCATATGCAATAAAGCTCCTTCATTGCACCAACATGTGTGAACTAATCTCCTGTGTATTATCTCAATCACACATATTAGTTCACCTAATGTTGACACTCAATTACCAAAAACCAAAGAGACCTTTCAATCTCCCCCTTTTTGGTAATTGATGGCAACACTACAAAGATATGGAATTTAAGATTAGATTCCAAGCTAGCACTTTATACAAGTATAAATTGCTAACTTGGTTTGGATTTTATGTCACTTATCCAACATTTAAGCACAATGTCAAGATTTGGATAAGCATCATAAAATCCGACTTGGTAGTGGTAACTCCCCCTATATGTGTGCCCAATTGATTTGAATTCAAGGTTTGCACACATACAAAGATATGAAACTTTTGGGAGGGTTAACACTACAACCTATGCATGCTAGTTATCATATCATCAAGCAAGTTCTATAACTAGCATACACCACACAAGCATTGCATATAAAACTTATGCAAATGCAAGCAAGCACATGAATATGCACATATCAAATGCAATCAAACAAGTTCATGAGCTTGCTCCCCCAACTTGTGTGCTTCTCTTTTGTCCAAGAATTTTGATCCTCCTCTAATCTTCAATCTTGCTCCCTCATGGTCCATGTCCATGTTCCATTCTCTCCCATATTCATATCTTTGTCCAATCTCTCCCCTTTGTCATCAATTTCCATAAAGGGTATGCCTCTTTTGATACAAAGGGTATGACTAGGGATAGATGGTTGAGTCTTGATTCTTCATTTTTGATGGACACTACCATGTGTTGGAATGACACCACTTGTAACCAAACATGTGGAAGCATGAGAACCACCTAGAAATGCCACATGTAGGTCACTTGTAGAATCTTTGACATTGATCTTGAGGTGGGGCACCTCCCCCTATGTCAAAGCATATGTCAATCCACTTGAGTTCTTGAGGGTAGCTTCCTTGAGTTGAATTGATCACTTAAAGTTGAGGATCACTTTGTGGAGCCACCATTGATACACTAAGTACCATTTGAGTGTGAGCAAGAATACCATTTGTGTAGGAATATGATATATCTTGCAATGTGGTAGCCACTTGATGACCAATTCTTGAACTATATTGTATCCATGAGCTTCTTTCTTGATGACTTGAACTAAATGGTTTGCCATAGCTTTCAAGTCCGGTTTGATTCAATGACAAGCTTCTTCACACCTCATAAAGTATAAGGGTTATCTTGCCAATGTTGTACTTGTCACTTGTGAGCAATCCAAAATAGATCAAGTACTTGGGATCACTAGCTCATGAACAAATTCATGTACAAACCACTAGATCATATAATCATTCAAGCAATAGTGGTAGCAATGAATTTAAACCTTTCATTTGTCATGCATGACCCTAATAAGCATGTACTATATGCACTAACCGCATACTAGCAAGGAATGAAATGATCATGCACATTACAATGATACCTTTGCTATGTTGGAGTAGAGGATAGTCAATATGAGTCCAATTTCTCTCCGCAATAGCAATGTGAAGTCCATTTCTATAGCTTGGTGAAGTCAAAATATATCAATTTGAAATTCATGCTTCACCTATATGAAAATGAGAACCACTAATGATCAAGTGCATTATCTTCATATTGTGGTTGGCTTGCTTTCTTTTGATCTTTGCTTGCATGAGAGAATCAACAAAGAATATCACTTGAATTTTGTATGAGTTGCTCTCTCTTTTGGATGTTGCTTGCTTCTTCTTGATCAACCCTTTTGATTTCTTCAACTAAGCATCTTGAATATTCCTAGATCATCACTTCCATGTTGGCCCCTCCAAGCATCCCAACTTGTCAATCCCACTCATGGGCGGCACACCCCTCTCTAGGGAGAAGTGATCTCACCAAGAACTATCCTTGACACTCACTTGAATTGAATTTGATTGATTGATCCAAGTGATGGACTTGATATGAGAGTAACCTTGAGATCTTCTTTAAGTCCTTTTATTTCTTTCTTGAAGAAATATGATAATCATTCGAATTCAAACTTGTCTCTCCATCTTGAGCTTGGTCTTGATCTCCAACTTGAGTACCAAAGATGTACAAAGTACACTCCCCCAAATCAATGGTCCTTGTACTCATTGTTTGTCATGCTTCTACCTCAATCCAAAACCAAACTTAGGTGCCTCAAACACTTATAAATAAGATTCCAACTTGAGGACCTTTCAATCAAAGTGACTCTTGATCAATCCAATAATTGTCACTTTTCTGGCAGATTTTATACATCTCAAATAATAGTTCATAACTCTCAATGTACATGTTGAAATGCCACGAAATTTGATGGAGATGTGCGACACTAAGTCATTTAGCAGTCATAAAAATTTGAGCTTCATACTCCTTCTAGATTGCTACCAGATTTCACATCTTCCCTCACTACCACATGCTGAAAACTGCTGCAACATAGCTCACAAGTTCTACTCCAAAACCGAAGTATCCCTTTGTTCAATCATCATGAAATTTTTGCAGCATCTTGTACCATAAGTATAGAGCATGCATACCAAATTTCAAGCCATTCCAATAAAATTTGATCATCCAAACATGGCTAAGATCACAGCTCACTCAGATTTTGTAAAAAAGTGGACAGATTTGAGCAATTGAGCTATGCTTCACCAATTTGAATCAAAATTGATGCTAACTTGTTTGAATACTCTCACAAGACATATATCCATTCAAAACACTTACTAAATGTCATCTCATGATCATATCCATTCAAACCAACTCAAATTTGATCACTAAGCAATAAATCCATTCAAGCATCTCATAGCAAGCAACATATGCATATATATCCAATTCAATCAACTCATATGCACCTAAATATATGTGATCAACTAGATATGTACCTTCATAGCTCATGATCATCAAATAGCAAGCTTCAACTCAAATATTTGCAAGCCTTCAAATATTCCAATTAATCACCACAACTAGAATCATTGCACTTGTATGTTGTAGCTCATTTGGACTTCACTCATCATGACTTGGCATTGGGATAAAATTAGCAACAAGCTTCATTACTTGACTCAATGAAATGATGAACAATATGAATTCAATTGAATCAAGTCTCCAATGCCATGGTACCTACAAACAATCATCCACTTGTTGATGGTACCCAAACTTGTTTGGGTCCTCTCAAGTTAGGTGCAACATACTTTGGCAAAGCCTTAGTATGAATAGCGGGATGTTTTGCAATAGCAACCAATGAGGTACCATTGTCATCCTTTCTAAGCACAATATTATCATCAATTGAAATAGGCTTAGAATTATCACCTAGGGACATGAATGAGCCATGTGTCCCCTTTCCCAAGCATGAGTAGCATCTTCTCTTTTGTTGAGCCCATTCTTTCTTGCTCATTTGATGCTTCTTCTTGCCTTGCCTCTCATGGGTTGCTTGAGCCTTCTTCTCAAGCTTGCTAGGACACTCGAGGCAAAGTGTCCCATGTCTCCACATTCACGACACTTGATGTGAGCAAACTTTATTTTCTTTGCTTCATTCTTGCTCATCATCTTGGCATCTAGGATATGAGTTGGATGCCTTGCATAAGCTCTTCCACCCCTTCTTGTTTTCTTCTTTATCTTCAAGTCATCAACTTTATCTTCATGGTTGATCTTGACTTGATCTTGGGGTTTTGGTTGAAGCTCTTCTTGTTGCTTCAACTTGAGCTTATCTTCATTTGGGCAAGCTTTTTGCAAAATGTCCCATTTCATGGCATCGGTAGCACATGACATGAGATAGCTTTTCTATCATCTTGGCTTCTTGTCTTTTCTTCTTTCTTTCATCCTTGGTCAATCCACCCTTGAAGCCAAGTCCATGCCTCCCCGCCATAGCTTCTTTGAGTCTTCAATATGTACTCAAAGGTGACTTGTGAATTGTAGCACCTTTGTAGCTTGGCAAGCAAATTCTTCAACTCTCTTTTAAGCTTATTGTTCTCCTTCAAAAGGTTAGTCTCACAAGACATAGAGGTAGAACAATCATCTAAAGAGGAAGAACATGGCATGTCTTGTGAATCATCACA
This sequence comes from Hyparrhenia diplandra, assembly GCA_015847255.1. NCBI lineage: Eukaryota > Viridiplantae > Streptophyta > Magnoliopsida > Poales > Poaceae > Hyparrhenia > Hyparrhenia diplandra. Next base: position 2,613 of record JADLZK010004887.1, on the reverse strand, counting down.
AGAGGTGGATACATGCTTCTTGCCTACATCACAAGGGTTAGCACAAATATGTGATTGATCATTTGACCCATGCGATGAGCTCTCACTAGTTTTAGATTTTTCATTTGAAAACATCTTAGTGAGTAAAGCATGGTCTTGTACCAAGTTATCATGAGTAACACTAAGTTCCTCATGAGCCAATTTAGCACCTCATGTGAACAAGTAGTAACATAAAGTAGATGCTCTTGTTGTTCACATGTTGTCTTAAGCAAAGAGTTTTCATTTTTCAATTTCTTGTTTTTAGCAACCTCTTTGTTCAAATCATGGATGAGACTATATATGAGCTCAAAGTTTGGATCATCACAATCGACAACTATGTCACCACGAGGTACCTTGGTGTCATCATGTGACATAGAGCAATCCGGTGATGTAGATGAACATGTAGAATCATCACCCTCATAGCCATCATCCTCACCATCAAGTGTGCATAGAATAGCATCATCGATTGCATCACTTGTGGCGTCCTTATCAACCTTTGATGCCTCATCCTCAAACTTGCCATCATCCCATGTGGAGGCATCACCAAAGGCGCTCTTGATGGATTCCCACAACATATGTGCCTCGGGAACTTTGGATATTCACCTTGTCATGCAACTCAAAACTCAAAGCATCGAGTAAGTAACTATAAGCATTGAAATCAAGATCAAATAGGACTTTTTGAGTTTTGGTTAGATTTCTATGGTCCATGACAAGATTGAGACCACGAGTGACAACCCACCAAACCTTAGGTCCCATGGCACGAAAAATGATCAAGCATATGGTGTTTCCACCGTGCAAAGTGTGTGCCATCAAAAATATGTGTGTCACTCAAACAATCATCACTAAACCCTCTAGTTTCCATCCTCTCGGGTCGGGTTAAGACCACTAAATGAGAGACCACGGCTCTCGATACCACGTGTAGGGTCGAGATGGGGACTGAGGGGGGTGAATAGTCCTTTTGAAACTAATTGCGCCCGGCTAAACAAATATAATGCGGAATTGAAACTATTCGTTTAGCCAAGACTTCACCCCTCTAGCTATGACTCTAAATCACCTCACGAAAAATCCTACACAAAGCAAATGAGGTGATAAGCCTAGCTTGAGCTCCTAACCGTTTCTATTGCAAGGTCACACAAACCTATGCACTAGTACTTCAAACAAAGGTGAGCTCCTACACAATTCTAATGAGCAAAAGCACTAAGCCAACCTAAGCTCACTAGATGCACAATGGACAAGGCGACACACGCCTAACCCAAAGGCTCAAATTACTTAGCTACACAAACTAAGCAAGGCAACTAACAAGCTACACAAGCTAGTAATTGCAAGAGCTACTCCACAAGCACAAGCACAAGGAATATATGAATGTAAATACAAAGCTTGTGATTTGGAGAATGCAAACCACCGAGAAGAGTAGACAAGTTGACACCGGTGATTTTTTATCGAGGTATCGGGAAGCTTGCCAACTTCCCCTACTCCTCGTTGTGTCGACCAACACCTTGGGTGGTTCCTTTGGTGTTTCACCTAGATGGTTCTTCGGTGTGACTCTCCGATCACTTGCCTCTCAAGGCACGCCCAAGGCACCGCAAGACACCACTCTCAAGTGAGCCTATCACAAGGCACCGCAAGACACCACACTCACAAGTGAGGTAGCTCAAAGACACGCTCTAGTAGTGATGCTCTTCGCGATCCCGCAAGGTGAGCTCGAACCTCTCACAAATCCTCCTTCTGAGCACCGCACAATCTCCATTGCGTGCTTCACGAAGTCTCTTGCCACCAAACCGTCTAGGAGGTGGCAACCTCCAAGAGCAACAAGCACACCGGCTTGCAACACGATCACCTAGTGCCACGAATGCGATCTCTCAACGCGAATGCACTAGAATCACTCCTCACTTTGATTTGGATGAACTCTATCAATCACAAGTGAGTGGGAGGGACTCTCAAGCACCACAACACAAGCCACCAAGGCCCAAGTGTGCTCGACACCCGAGCAAGGTCGGGTATGTGGTGTATAAATAGCCCCCAAGTCAAATAGAGCCGTTGGGATTCAAGCGCAGTTTTGACCGGCGGCCACGCGCCCACCCGGGACTCACCAGCAGCGTCCGTCAAAAGCGTCCGGTCCAACCGACAAGCCAGCCCCCTGACCAGCGGCTGCCGGCGTCCGGTCCGCGGTCGGTCGCGCGTCCGGCCGCGTCCGGTGAAAACTTACTGCGGGGCTCTGCCGGCCTCGACCGGAGCGTCGGCCGAAAAGTCCGACACGCGCCGCTTCGGTCGATGCGTCCGGTCCCATGTTTTCAGCGAAAAACTCCACCGAATCACCGACGCCTTCTCTTCGACATGCTACCCATCAAGTATACCAAACTTGAGCACGAGGAATAGCATGTTTTCACCACCAACTTGCCCCGTATCGATAGAAAATATGCATCTCATTTTCTCAAAAAGCGCCGAATCCGCCTCGTAAGCTCGGCGGGAGGATGAGGTTCCCAACCCAACTCAACCACCCAATCACCGCCGCCTTTGCAAATGTGCCAAAACACCACCAAGTGTACATCACCATGTGCATGTGTGTTAGCATTTTCACAATCATTTCAAAGGCGG
>JADLZK010004885.1:0-135021 GCA_015847255.1 Hyparrhenia diplandra | reverse complement strand
ATCAGCTAGTTCTAACTAGATCACAATGGATGAATGTAGGCTAACTAGCGGATGTTCGCAGCGATGCAGAATCTTGCTGTTCCGGAGAGGATGTCAGGAAGCAGTGGTGTGCCGAGGTCATAGTTGTTTTTCTTCTTTTGGTTGTCTATTCTCTTCTTTGTTGACATGTGAGTCTAAGTACTTTTATATCCTTTTGGCTGTGTATATCCTTTCGTACATATAGAGGCTGGACTAATGACCATCACCTAAAAAAATCTATTGTTTCCAGATATATTTTTAACTAAAAACTATGTCCTGGCTCAATATCATTTTTTAACTTTTGAAGGGGTGCAATTTGTCGGATTTTAAAAGTTGAGGAGATAATTCACTCTAAGCGCTGCCCATTGACATCTATTGAATAACTTCCACAGTTTTCTATTATCCTTCAACATATATGAATAATTTGATAATATGGGACGAGAGTTAAGAGGTGGGACCGAGAATTGTTTCTTCTCGATGAAACCAAGTTGGATACCTTCTCAGCCAGGGGGATTTTCGTTCAATGTGTGTGGGACCTACCGCAGTCCGAGCATATATGCCTTAGCATAGTATCATCATCTGGTTCAAAATCGAACACAATGGTGGCCCTAGAACGATGGCTTCTGGAACATCGTCATATCATGCATCGTCATGTCATCACTACCTGCGAGCACGTCACCTTTCCGCCAACACCCCACATCACTAGAGATAAAGAAGACAACACAAAGGATTAAGGATGTTAGGTAGAGAGGTGATGGTGGCAAAGATTGAATATATTATGGTTCCACACAAAGAAATCATGCATTGTGTAATGTAATAGAGTTTCTAATGAAAGTGTCTTGCTATTATAGTGTCGTGGGAGGCCTGGAAGAAACTTGCTGCTGGTTTCAGGATATGAATTGTCCCAATTATGGTGGGGTTACAAAATTGAAGCAGCGAATATAATACCGTTTTTGTAGTATTGATATGGAACCAAAATCGTATATACACACCACTAACTGAGCCGATGCGGGAGACAACGCCTGTAGGTAGTAGCAGTATGTGCCTCTATATGAACGCCATCAGCATATGGTGAATCTCCGTCAGATAGGTGTGTTATAACTTATAAGGTCTTTGCGGGTCGTCACATGGCGAATTTTCATAGCAAGTCAGGCTAGGTAGATATATCATCTCCAGTACCTCACCATATTAGGCGGCCGTCGGTTTATAAATTGTGAGTTGTGGGCATTAACCAAAATTACAAATATGTTTACTGCCTCGATATATTCATAGTACAAACCAAGTGTAGAAAAGTGTTTCAACAGTTGGTCGTATGAAAGGCATACTGCACATAAAAAACCTAAAAGTAAACTTTAATTTGCATTATCAAGTTCCAACCACTGACCTGATAGTACAAAACTACAAATATACATTTAGTTTGTAGCGCATCCGTTTTCCTCACTCACTGTAGAGATGTTCAAACAAGAGATATGTGGTACTGATTGTACGTTTTCCTTGACACTTACTCATTCAAATAAAACAAATAAAGAAAGGAATGGGTGAAATGGTGGTGCAGACGTGTGCATGGAATGGACAAAATTAAACACTTATCGTAGTACTCGTGAACGCCTACTCTTAAGTATGGAATGTGACAACTATTAAGTATGTATGGACGGACATACGTCAAAGAACTGTAATGAGAAACAATTCTACAAAAGTGTACATGTAGATAGGCGGATGTTACTATATGTGCTTGTTGATCGACAGGAAGACATACTATATGTGCTAGCTTGTCTATGAACTAGTGATGATCCTAAGTTTCTCCATCACCAGTGTGAGCTAATTTTCCAACTTGAGCAATTATTTTGGAAAACTACAGTTTGTGGAGCTAAAGAGAGAAAGTGGCTTCCAAGCAACATTGAAAGCCATAAAGCTATAAGTCCCATTCTTAACAAAAATCATGATGACACTGATCAAGACAATAAACGTGTATATTGTTCAAAGTTAGCCTTTAGTTTGTTATATACAATCTATCCATTGATCGATGAGATATGCACAGAGACACGTGAGCACACAATAAATTTGGTAAAATACAAGATAAAGTCAGGGCAAGAATCATGAAAGGTAAGCGAATCTTCTGTCATTACCCTACTTAATTTGTTCCCACTCAAAATAGTGGCACCACTACTAGAAAAATTAGTGTTTCTCGCGTGAATGCCACAGGGAAAAGCAAAAGAAGCATGGGTCATTATTAATATAATAATCGAAAGTGGCATGCCTTCACCCATTGATAAAGGTCATGATTGAAAACAGGCCGAAAACACACCACAAATTGAATAATCGGAATCATGTATATTGTTAGCCTTTAGTTTGTTATATACCATCCATTGATCGATGAGATATGCACAGAGACACGTGAACACATAATTATTGATGGAATCAAAGAATGAATTGGGGCCCAAAAAATATAATAAGTTAGGTAAAATAGAAGATAAAGCTAGGGCAAGAATCATGAAAGCTAAGCGAATCTTCTGTGATTACCCTACTTAATTTGTTCCCACTCAAAATAGTGGCACCACTACTGGAATAATTAGTGTTTCTCGTCTGAATGCTACTGGGAAAAGCAAAGATGCATGGGTCTTCATTAATATAATAATAATCCAAAAGTGGCACACCTTCACCACGATTCCGATTATTCATTTTGTGGTGCGTTTTGGGCCACTTTTCGATCATGATCTTTATCAATGGACACATATGTGACCTGCAGTCTCATTATGCCAGCATGACTACACTACTAATGATTTGTATAGTCAAGCGTACTGTGGTTTTGGGTGATCAAACTAGATATCAAGACTCGCATGCGCGAGCCTCTCGTACCACTGCACCACGCATGGATATTTGTGACAATATATAGGATGCTATCCTTTTATATTCATTTTTACGAATCTTCTATTGAATATTTTGCTTCCTAAACAATTTCAAATGGAAAAAATTTGAACTCGTAGTATAGTTTCAAATCTGGTCAAGTAACAGAACTCTGGTTTTGGGCGTCTATCACCCTTTCAATGCAAAGAAATGTGTCTAATTGGGCCATTTCCAGTACTTGATATAATATATGTGATGTGTCCGTCCAGTTTCTGGGCCATGACCCTTATCAAAGGACAAAGAGTTGACAGGTCTCATTTTGGCCAGCTGACTTTTTATGAATAATATGGCATAAGTGCTCATGATTTTTCTCTTGTTCCTATATATTATGCATTTTCATGTAGTAATATAAGCAAATTGCAGATCAATAATATCACTAAGAAAGTAAATTTTGAGATGAAATTGGCAATACAAATTTATTAGACTCAACAGAAATATTAAAAAATATTGTGTACGTTAGAGGGTTCACTGGGGGGTGACGGCGGGAGAGAGGGAGAGAGAGAGAGAAGAGAGAGAGAAGAGCGAGCGGCGTGCTTGAGAGCTAGCTAGGGTTTAGAGTCTCTCGACTATTCCTTTCTTGATCGCGATGGATATATGTTGCTAGTATTTATACTCACAGCGAGACTTGACTCCTAAGCAACCTCGGAGATCCTTATAATATTTGGATTCTCCTTTCATAACAAATTCAAACTTTAACCTACTCCTTCCAAATATACTTGGACTCGATAAGGTAACTTGATGATGAAGGCGGGACTGGTGGCGGCCGCGGTGGCCGCGGTCCTACAGTACCGTGTTACCATACAGTGGGTACTCTTCACGCGCGTTCTGCCCTAGGGCGTGATGCGAGGCCCAGCTGGCATGGCTTCATGGGCCCTTGTTGGCCCATCTTCTCCGTCGGGTTGTACGGCCTGCTTTGGGCAAGTGACAGTAACCCCCTTCTCCGCTTGGCGTGTCCTCGTGCCGAAATAGGGCTGGGGAGCCGGTTGCTCCATGGTGCTTGTGTAATTTGGATAAGGAGGTGCTCCATGCTATCGTCAGCCGGGTCATTGTTGATGTTGCTGGTAATTATCATGAAGTAGGGGTGGCAGGGGCCGAAGTAGCTGAAGACGTTGCACGTGAAGTCGCCCATGTTCGTCCCGCTGAGATAGGATGCCATAGTAGCCGCAGGCGTCCCGAGGGAAAGCTCGTGGGCATCCTGTTGTGTTGCCCCTAGTCGGTGGAGGGTACGGTGGTCGCCCAGGGTCAATAGCTCCATGTTGGCTGAACCGCCTTGGTGTAGAACCTGCAAGAGGTCAGGGAGTAATGCCGATTCCGTGGGTAAGTAGATGCCACCATGGACAAAGAGGAGGCCTTGGTCGAGCGATCAAGCCTATGTAGCCACTCCATCTATTATGGCCATGGCGATGGTGCTGAGCTCCCATTGTTGTAGAACCGGTGGACGTCGAAGAACAAAGATGACATCGTAGGTGAAGTTAAAGCAATAATGGTAGGAGCCGGAGTAGCTTGAGGTGATGTAGTCATAAGCCGTGGTGCTGTTTCGATGGTTGAAGACACGGTGTGCGTCTGCCAATAAAGCTCCAAGAAGTATGCCCATCTCGTAGAATGGGAAGCCAATGTTGACGTCATCGATGCTGAGTGTCGCCGTGTGATCTGAGTGGTTATTGATGTCGCGGCAGGTGACATCGGTGATGAGGTCGGCCATTGCTATCATAAGGTTGATGAGGCACGCGAAGCTGATGTCAGTGTGGTTATTATGGGTCGCCCCTGTGTCGACCAGTATGTAGTCGTGGATGACGAGTATAATTTCTATGAGGCGCATGGTGTGCCAGTGTGCCCAACATACTGTGGAACAAGGATCATCATGATAATACTATAGGTGATGTTGTCGGTGTCGGTGTCGTAGTTGTTGATCAATGTGATGTACTTGTGGTTGTTGTTGTCGAGGGGGGGGGTTGCTGTATGGAAGCGGAGATGTTGTTGCTCATCTAGAGGATTGCCGTGAGTCGGACGGCTGATGTATTGGCCGGCGTGCTTCATGTCCGTTGCTGATATGATCCCCTGTCCTGATGCTTCTATCGTACTTTGTGCTGTTTGTACGGGATGAAAAAGTATGTGCCCGATTCCTATGTTGGTGGAGATATGTTGCCCTCCAAAGAAAACATCGCCACCGCTCTCCCTCATTGCAGCGCTCCTGGTCCCGGCGGTGAGCGGGACGCGCGGCCTCTTCCCGTGTGGCCTGATCATGTAACCTCTGTGGCGCGAGGGACGCCAGCTCGCAGGCCGGTGGCGGCGTGGATCAGGCGCAAGGAGGTGTGCCCATAGGCCTCTCTCTCCTCTCTCAGATCTAGTGTGAATCCGTCCCTAACCCAAGCTCCCTTGCAGATCCACGATGTCGTGGATGCTGCGGCAGGCGTGGGTGATGCAGCGGATCCGGCAACTGGAGCTGCGGATCCGGCGAGTGGAGCAGACACAGCAGATCTGCGAGTGGAGCTGCGGAACTGGTGGCGGTGCTGCCGATCCAGGTGCGGCAGCGATGGCGGCGTGGCAGGGCTCGACGTCGGGCCCGTATGGGCTGGCGTTGGGCTCTTGTTTCTTATTATTTTATTTCAATTAAACGAGGCCGTCGTGGATTATGTTTATTTGATTTTAGTATATGTAACAAAAGAAATACAAGCACGTTAATGTATATTATGTTATTGGATGGATTAAAGGATAGACCTCCCGGCCGCGAAGCTCATCCAGGGGATAGGTACGTTTTTATTGCGAACGTGTGCAGCAGCACCTGGACGGTTTGACGTCACCATCGCAAACTGGTTTATAGAACCCAATGCCCTGGGATTTGGGAATGGCACTGCATGAAGCATTGCACAATGGTGATCTAGTTTTGTCGTGGCGGTCATATGCGACGTCGTGGCACTCCGTCTTGTACTCTGCACGTACACACATGCAATGCAATCAAGCCATCACATGTACATGCACATTCCAGACCAGACTGTTTTAATTAGTACGAACACGCTATCTGGAGGCGTGCTGATTGTTCGTATACCTGCTGCAAAGGTAGACGCGAAAAGAGAAGACACGAGCAGCAGACCAACGAACACAGCAGCATTGGAGTGCATGCTGGTTGAAAACGGAACGGAAAAATCCCGAGTTCGACCGCACTGTTTTCTACTTTTTAACCCGATCGATTTCGTATTTTTTTCGGACAAATTCGGATTCGGTTCGAAATTCGAACAAAAATTCGAACTCGGAACGAAATCGGTTTGGGCTTTGTTCGACCGATTTCTATATTTCTACATTACTAGTTAAGCGCCCGTGCATTGCTACGGGATAACTGAACTTCTATACTAAGAACACACGGATCGCATGATAAGATAATAAATACCTTCAACGACTTTGTAACTTAGTATTGAACTTCTGTTGTTGGTGTAGCGGCAGTGATCTTCAACTTAGATGACAAGCAACGTCTCATGTGGCGTGGAAGTGAGGGCGAGGATGACGGAGCAGGTCGACGACGCGGTGATCTTCAGCGAGTAATGGACGACGGACGGCGTTGATCGCGTGAAGACGGCGAACGATGTCGATCACGCGAAGACGACCGACTTGCTGCACGTAGCAGGTGGCATGGAGGCAAGGGCAATGATGGTGGAGTAGGTCGACGGCGCGGCGACGATCTAGGGTGAGGACACGGAGGAGGTCGCCAGTGTGGCATCTCACGAGTTGGAGCGAGGACGGCGGCATGGCGAGGTGGACAGAGTAGTCCTCCTTCTGGAGGAGAGCTGAGATCTCGCACCGGGAGGAGATATAGAGCGAGGGAGAGGTCTCTATATTTGTATGCATGAATTTATTTCTTTTTTTTTCTTCTTAATCCGTAGCCATCTTCTATATTTGTCATGCGCGAATTGATTCCCTTGCATGTTTCCTTCCTTTTACCAGGATCGCATGGTCACATGCAAGAAAATAATATTTCTTTTCCTATTTAATTTGATTGATTGATGGTTGTTTCCTTTCGCATGTAAGGAAATTAAATCACAACATACTTTTGCATGCAAGGAAATTAATTTGAGGGATTAATTTCAGCAACAGCGCGCGTGATGGTTTCCTAACCGCGGGATCAATTTGAGGGATTAATTTCCTTGTGCATGCTTTCCTATTTTTGGAAGCATTGTTTCCCTTTTGAACCCACGGTTTGAGGGATTAATTTCCTTGTGCATGCTTTCCTATTTTTGGATAGCTTTGTTTCCCTTTTGAACGCACGTGAGGGAGAGGGGTGGGCGCGGCCTGGTTTCGCACGGAGGCAGACGGACGGTTGAAAATTTTTTACCGCACCAAAAAATGTCCACGTTTCGTTCTTTTTATGTATTAAAGATATTCGGAGCGTTTCCGTATTCTAAATTCGGTCGAACCGAATTTGGTCCATCTTACATTCAGGCTGAAAGGTGAAAGCCCACTATACGGGCTGAATCCTGGCCCAGCCCAATGACGCCTACAGAGCTGACTGCTCCACGCCTCCACGCCGCCGCCGTGAATCCTGGCGACGCCTCTCCTTCCCGTGAATCCCTCGACGCCTCGTCTCCTTCCCGTGATGGCTCCCCCGGTGATGGCGTTCTTCACCACCTTCTGCCGCTGTTGGTTGTTGACGGCAGAGACCAAGGCACCCGTCACGGCACCTCCAACCATCGCGTTCTTCTGTAACCGTACAGTACATACCAATGGAATTCAGTATATATTCTTTAATTTATTTGTGAGCCTCTCTCCATCCTCAATTGCAAATAAATAAATAGTAAATGAATACTCACCCAGTCCCTGTGACCACGGATCTTGTCGATTCCGTACTAATGCAAGTGTTGGATAATTTATTATTAACAAATACTTCTATTTGTTTCCTCCAGTTAACATGGTAATTCTTTGACCGGCCTTAGTAAAATTAGCATGGAGAATTTCTCTCGTGTTATGTTATCATATGCACTTGAACTAAACCATGAACTTGTTAGTTCGGTGCACTTGTTTAAAGTAATGAACTGTGCGACGGTATTCCGTATTGAATTTTCGTATGCCGACCGTGTTCGACATAAGTCTGCTCGAATTGGTCCGCTTTCAACATTCTGTAAGTTTGTGTTCGTGTTCGTGTTCGTGTTCGTGTCCGGCTTTACCGTATTCGTTTTCGTTTTCGTATTCAAATGTAGAAGTAGAAATCGATTGAGATGTTTTTGACCGAGTTGGACCGTTTTCATCCTTACTGCTGCTGCTGCTCCTTGTGTTCATGATGAGTGCCATTGCTAGCTACTACGACTTAATCTTAGAGTGCTGCTCGATGCAAAAGCTAGCTATGCCGCTGGTACGGAGCTTATATATATACATAGAAGCAGAGCTGTTCATGCATGCATTAGCATTATATTACTGTGTAGATAGATATCTCTGTGCCAAGTTAACGTGACACTATGCACCATCTATCCATCTATATATCTATTTTATCTTGTCTATCTATCATCTATCAATCTATCTAGTATCTATCAATCTATCCACATTATGAATCTTTTAGCACGGCGGATTGCAAATTCTATAAGCTAGCTGTCATATATGCTAGCGTGCATGCATGTTACGGGTTCTCTTCTTAGATATATTATTGGCTATTCACCACATCTTGAAGGTTGCACCAATGACCGAAATTTATTTAACCAACATATATATTATTGATGTGTCGAAATTTGTCATTAATATATGTCATCAGCCAACGGATCTGTCATCATATATATCATTGATATGTCGAAATTTATTGATCCATGCTAGCGTGCATGCATGTAACGGGTTCACTACGACGGCATAATTAAGACGCGTGACGGTGGACACGGCGGCGGGCGTTTGCTCAGCTGCCTCAGTAAGGTGGTTCCGGCCGTCCAGGGCCTTCGCAAAGGGGAGAAGAAAGGGAGACAGCCAAATGGAGTCGAAAATGTTGTTCAATATCAAAACGCATAGCTGTTGTATCTTTCATGCAGAACTTTATTTCCTCTTATTATAACCAAAGTCTTCAAAAAAAAAAAAATATATGTTGCTGTATCAAATGGATCATCGCTGTCTAGTGACTAAATGTTAACAGCAGTCTAGACGAAATGGAAAAATGTTGAGAAAAACGCATTGCAGTTGTAAAGAACTTTGTGTTCATTCAAATGGATCATAGCCACGGGCTAGACGAAGAAGGAGAATTCAGAAAAAGGCTAGGTGTTCATTCATATAGCGCACACGTTCAGTGTGTTTGTCGAGTCAAGCCCAAAAGGTATCAGTTTCTTCATGGGCCTAGGCTTCCTTGGATGATTCGGTCCATCTTCCATGTTGCCCCCTACCTCATCCGTCTTGAGTAACCGACAGCTACTGACTCTACGAGTGATGTTTGATGCCTTACCAACCAAGAAGAGCCTGCGTCAAAAAAGAAAAAAAAAAAAAAAAAAAGAGAGCCATTCTATTCGACACTAAAAAGAACCATTGACCAAGATAATACATGAGAAAATTCCTTATATTTGACACTAAAAAAACTTCATGTTCCTAATTTCACACCTAAACTTGAAATCTTTCTTATCTGGCCTCCCTTGAATGTTTTGTTCCCAAAATGAGACTACAGTCCATTTAGATCACCTCTGCTATGGACATGTCGAGCCATTATTGCCAAAATGACAAGATTCGACTTGCTTGGGCGGGCGCCAAGATCCACCACGGTTGGTTCCCCCTCCACTGTTGCCAAGATCTAGCCATGTCTCGCCGAAGGCCGGAGGGAGTGAGAATCCATTGTTTTTTTATATAAATTTATATAGTAGATTGAGTGTCACCTCCTCCTCCTCCTCCTTGGCGATGTCGTCAAGCCAATGAAGTTGCTAACGTCATTGTCGCCCTCATCTTCAACACAGCCATCATGGAGACTTTGCTTTCCGGGTGATGACAAGGCGGAGATAGAAAAAGTTTTCTCTGGTCTCTTCCCCATTTTGTGTGGTTAGGATCTGACCACAATAAAAAGAAGACTAGGTATAATAAGTTTTAGATCAACCTTCCTGATTCTTCGGCGGTAGAAAGAAGGAAGACACAAGGAAGAAGAAGTTTGTCCACTTCGCCTACAAGAATGTTGGCCGTCATTCCTTGGGCATCTGTTCACATGGCTTTTACCGAGTGTTTACCCTATACGGTCATCTATATGAATCGTCATACATGTTTGGAGTTGTGATTTTAGGCCATACAAAACATGGGTAAAATTTAGATGATTTGGTACATTGTGTATTCGAGCATGCTTGTAACGTGATGATATACCCAGCTATCATCTAATATTTTTTTCAAAAAAAAAGATAATATATGAGAAAATTTCCTATATTTGACATAAAAAACTTATTGTTCCTAATTTTGCATCTAAACTTGAAATCTTCCTCACCTGGCCTCCCTTGAAATTTTTGTCCTCAAAATAAAATTATCGTCCATTTGGACCCACATGCAAAAGACAACAATGCCCTGGTCTTCTCAATTCAATTATAGGGAAAAAAAAAGTCACTTCGTTCACGTGAGCGTACCAGAGGCCTGCTGGGACCTGACGGTGGTGGCGCCCTGGCCCCTCACAGTGCACCCTGATGCTAGTACAACCACTAGACTGATGCAACTTTTGTAGTGTAATAACAAATAGTGAATTTGTTACTGATGAAATAAACTATTTAGCATAATATGTTCCATAGTGATAACTGTTCATCAACATATGTATTTCAGGCGTTCAGCCACCCATCTTAACAAAGTGTCGACCGCTTTGAGGGTGCGTATTTGACATTTAGTATAGAGATTAGATCATACGGATTTTTAGTACCAACCTAGGTTAAATATTCTACCTGAAACCTGTGGTGCGATGATCTCGTCACTGACGACCTGCGGTCCGTGTCGTCTACGCTGGCTGGCTTTGCTATGTTATCGCTGGGAGTCGGCATCCTATGGAACCTGTGGTGCCCTGTCCTATTACCTAACTATGACCACAATGCCCCTGAGGAACCAGCTAATTACGTAAATGAAACTTGTTAATTCTAATGTACTCAGTTGCAGCAGTAGGCACAACGATTTTTTTTGTTCAAATCAATGAACATAATTTTGACAACCAACTTTTTATTTTTTATTTAAATAAAGATTTAAATGCATGAGCCGCCCCTGAACTAGTCAAGGGGTATGATTTAGGTCCACGAACTTGAGTAATGCATTTCTGGGTCATTATACTTGTTACCCAGTGCAGCGTAGGTCCATACCAGCCATAACCAGTGCAGCGTAGGTCCATACCAGCCATACCTAGGAAGCAAACTCAGCTCAGACATATCTCCTTTTGTAATAATGGCATGACTCTACATTATGTAGATGAAGCCTCATATTAACTATTCTTTATCTAAAAAAAGCTCACGTTGTGGACATGTCGAACATAAAATGCTTCCTAATTATAATGGAATTAATTACACAATACAACAATGTACAATTTATTTCAGGCATACAAGCTGGATATGCATAGTGATAAACGACGATAAAGTTGATCATTACAATACTATATATAATGTAACTAGCCTGAGTTGACTAGGCACTTTGTCCATCATGTTTCGTAGTAGCCTTTCTTCACTTAGCTCAAACATGAGCAGCAGTATGCTTGCAATTATCCACTAGATTGGCTGCTTGCTTCAATTCATCCACTACCTCTGCCATTGTGGGTCTCTCGTCAACGTCATACATCAGACATCGGACTGCAAGAGCCCCAATCTTGTCAAGGCACTCTTCACAATAGTGACATTGATCACCATCATGAGACAAAATGTTGCCGTCGTACAATTCCCTTGCATTGCCCTTCTCCTTACAACACTTGACAAAGTCCACTGGGAGGCTTCTATCATTCCCATACCGGACCGCCTTCCGGGTGATCAGCTCAAGGAGAACGATTCCAAAGCTGTAGACATCACTCTTTGGCACAAAACGATGTGTCATCATATACACTGGGTCTATATAGCTCATATCTGCTGCCACAGCCGTGGCATACTTAGCAGTTGACAGAAGCCTCGATGATCCAAAATCTGAGACCTTGGGCATGAGGTTGTCGTTCAAGAGGATATTGGCAGCCTTGACATCACCGTGGATACGGTCACGATCAGCATGTGAATGCATATAAGCAAGAGCTTCTGAAGAGCCAATGGCAATGTTGAGGCGTGTCCTCAGCAGGAGGACCTTATCCTTGTGTACATGAAGTAGGTTGTAGAGGTTCCCATTACTAATGTACTCGTAGACCAGCACAGGGATATTTGTCTCCAAACAACACCCAACAAGGCGAACCAGGTTCGGGTGTCTATTTTGGAACTGGAAGGTGATCTCATTCACAAATTCACCCCCTTGCTGAAGCTGACCTCCTTTCTTGTTCTCAAAATGAGATCGTTTAACCGCAACACGCTCCTTGTCGTTGATTGCTCCCAAGAAGACGCTGCCGAAGGCACCTTTTCCAATGGGGGTGTCATAGTTGTTTGTTATTTTGTTCAGCTGCTCTTGTGTGAATATCGCAATGCCAGCTGCTTCCTTAAGTAGTTCACCCCCATTTTTGTCAAAGCAGGCCATCTTCTCTCGCCGCTTTCGATCCATGTAAATGAACCAGAGTAGGAGCACTAGAAAAAAGATTGCGACAAACGTTCCTACAAAAACAGCGTGTAGCAGGAAGAATTAAATTTCAACTATATATCCATATATGCAATTGTATGTTAACGAGACAAGTTATGTGCCCTCTGTTGACACTTTACTTATTTGTATCTTGCTTTCTGATATCATGTTGTGAATATATGGTTAGTTTTTTTTACTCCTATGTGTAGCTATTCCCTTCTTCAATAAACAGCCATTCCTATTAATACTCATTTATAAATTTGAGTATGTTTATAAATATTTATTTTAAGATATTCCAAATCTTACTATGTGAAAGCAAATTCAAAGGAGCATATAATTTTCAGTATATTGTTTGTGCTGTATTTTGTCACAGTGGATAAATAACCCATAATCCTAGTTCCATTCATTTATTTCATGGATAGAAATATAGCATCACATGGGTTATCTAAAAATAAGAGAAATAACCAAGGTGTAATAAACATGGAGTTGCAAAAAAAACCTAATTAGCTTATGGTGACTTTTATGCTCACCTAATAGGGCAACAACAGTCATGGGAATTATCGGACGACATTCCTTTCCTCTTCGAATAAATTACATTGACACTTGTAGCTTCCGTCTATGTCAATGCATTTGCTGCCAGTTGGACAATGATATCTTTCTGGATATTGGCATTCCTTGATATCTGTATATAGTTGCGATAATCGCAAAAAATGTCATTTGTCAACAACACAATCATTTGTGCAATGATGACATGATGTACAAGTTAAATGGAAAATATAGGAAATAAAGCGGTAAAATTTTGAAACTATTTTTGATTAAAGAAAACACGGTACGGTTTAGAGAACTGCCAAGGAATTAAATCACCTAAGACTTCCAAGTTTCAAAAAATAATCTCACCTATTTAAAGTGAAAATTTTAAAGTAGTTGTTTCAATTTATAAAATTTGGTTATTTGATAGAGTGCCGTAGTTTTGAATCTCCAAATATCTAAACAAATCTAGAGTTCAGTTCTTAACTTGGACATTAAGTTTCCAAATAATAACCTTCTAATTAGTGAATATTATTTTACTTTTAAAGGCTTGTAATAGTCCATCAACTTGTGCTCACGCACGGGACAAGAATCTTATGAGATGTAAGCTTTAGTTATTGTTAAGTACGTCTCACTAATAAAAAAAAATTGAGTTATGTTTGTTTTTATCAAATAATTATATATAGTAATTTTATAGAATCAACATAGATATGTCAATATATTAGTTAAAATGTATAATATACATAAAACAATAACTTACAAATTATAGGTCATGGTAATTAATAATTTTAAATCATTTGTTATTATCATTAGTATATATGAGTTGTCACAGAAGCATACATTTATGATTGCTGAAGATGAGTCCAAATGGTTAATAAACCATGAGTACTTAAAATTAAATTACCAATCCTGAGAATACTATTGATAATGGTTGTTAGAGTCTACCAAAATAATGACTTGATGTTTTTAATTACTATTTGAGAAAATCTAAAATATAGTGCATATGATTAGAATTAAGGAGCCGTTGAAGCCAAAGAAAAGATACAAGATCCATGTATCAAGACTACTTACTGTTGCACCCACCAACGACGTAGGGGTTACCCTCGTAGCCTTGGGTACAATTGCAGAAGTACCCAGGGCCATTGGTTGAGTCGATGCACTCGCTGTGGATGCTGCGGCAGGCATACTCATGATCAGTCTTGTTGGGTGCCTGAGCACAGGAGATGGAAGTCGTCGATCCGTTGTCGCGGATGGCCCAGTCCAGGCGCAGCGGCATGGTCCAGTCCAAGCGCTGGTTACTTGGCACTCGTGTCGTCAGGTCGGATGCCGAGAAGTTGTAGTGGCCCTTCTCTACGATGAAGGCATAGTCGCAGGGGCAAAACTCCTGGTCAGCATGCGACCAGCCAGATATGGTCATGCTGGTGTCTGTGATGCCTGGAGGGACGAGGCCCGCGCAGGCACCATCATGTGGATCCGTCTTGTTATTTGTGACGGTGATGCACCCCCGTGTAGTACTTATAGCGGAAGCGGCTGTCATACACCCTCACACCATTGGTGTAGGCGTAGGTGTTGCAGCCGAGGACGAAGAGCTCATTCTGTGTGTTGGAGATGCGATACACGCCCTCGCTGTTGAAGTCGACATCGCCGGTGTAGCTTCCAGTGGCGTATCCGGTGGAGTTGAAGCACTGCCATGCCACCGGAAGAAGCACTCGAGCCTCCGGGAACGGCGATACGGACAGGTTCAGCACCCGGATGTTCTGGTTGTCCGGCGTAGGTAGCACTGGAATCTCGCCAGCGCTGCCGTTGTTGATGCAGTCAATCTCAAACCCTTTCCGGGAGCAGCTGGGGCCGATGCCAAATGGATACGGTATCTGCACGCCTCCGCAGAGAGCCTGGCAGCCCGGTCTCGCGGTGAGACTGTCGTCCGCGGTGGCTGCCGTTGCTGCAAGGAGCAGCACAGGCAACAGGAGTGATGACATCGGTGGCATTGTTGAGTGATCGCTAGATTTTTTTGTTTCAAGTTTGATGCATGGTATGTGTCCCCTAGGTTAGCCTCCGAGGGTTTAAATAGAAGGGCTAGGGGTGTAGCAGCCAGCCAGAGCTAGCCAACTGATAAGAAACAGCCAAGAAAATACAACGCCAGGACAACCAATCCTACAGGAAGGTTTTAAGAATATCAGATGGCCCTGCACCCCAACTGTCTTACTACATCAGCCAACCGTTTAGTATTTTTGTTTGTAGACCTGAACACATGTCATCATCCATCGGTCGGTCAGTCGTCCATATGTACTAGGCGACTGCGCAACAACTAGAGCTTTTTATTTAATTGGCTCAACCTAAACTGCTGCCAGTATATATCTTCGTAGACTTCTCCAAGTATATATTTTCTATAATTTACTTGCTATTGTATAAAAATAATTCACTTGCTAAAATAATAAGTTTAGTAGGTTAACAAAATAAATAGCAACATCAACATTTCTCCATTTCCAAAAATTTTCTACAGTAGCATCGTAAATGATTTTGCATTGAAAACCCCCAAACTTTTTCTAAACTGACGAATCCGTTGCTATAATTTTTTTCTTACTCCTTTTTAACCTGAAACCATATATTTTCTAGATACCAGGTACTGACAAAATAATTCTCAAGTACTATATTCCAACGTGGTCATCACATGAATTCGACACGATATCATTGCTATTTGTTTTTTACTTTCACAGTTGCACTCATATTATTTGGCCAATTCCTCTTGTTTTATTTAGACTAAGTATGTACTGTGCAAGAGGGATCTTACTGTTACTATTTAGTGGAATCTTCCATGCTTTACTAATCCCCACTAGATTTTCAAGAAAAACATAAATTCGAGAAATTCCCATAGTAGTCAGAAATATCTGACATTTAATTTGGTATACTCAAACCATGATCATCAATAACATCCATTAGATAATATTCCAGGCCCCAAGCTAGGTTATATGGTTCAAAAAGAAGAACTTGGGCAACTGCTCCTGTGTAATTGCAAGGAACATGAAATGCCGGGACAATTGGTGGTCCTTCAGCATCTCTGTCTTATTTGGCTACATCAGTTCCACGGAGAAGGACAAGCCAATAAGCATATAGTATCCTTCTGTGGTAGACTTAACCCGAGTTGAAGTCATCGATCAGTTTTTTTTATTATTATTATTTGATAAGAAGTCATCCATCAGTTGGTCAGTCTTCATGTATACATACTAGATGGCCGCATGCGCAACAAGTAGAGCTTGTTATATAAGTATGTACGTCAGCCTCCTTTGCATGAGGATACCATACACACTGCAGTCCTCATCAGTGTTTCTCATTCGCACATGAGCAAAGCAATTGTTATACCTTACCACCACACTCCAAAGAGGTGACATGAATCCGACTCAGCATTTCTATTTTCTATTTGTTTAAAATTTGTACAAGTGCTGTCTTATTTAGTCATCTCCAAGTTTTAGATGATTAGTATGTACGTCAACTGTATGTCAAGTCACCATAGGAAAAAAAAAATTATTGATGACGCTCCTATTTTGTTGTCTTATTTTGTTTTAAATTTGTACAAGTGCTGTCGTATTTTGTTGTTATTTTCTTTTCTGAACAATATCTTGTGTGGTGTTATGGTGGAGAAAATTGCTCTCTTCCTTTTGTTTCATCATAATCAGATAAACTAAAGTAGCAGGTAGTAGTTCTCAACAGGCCTGCATTCTCCAACGAATGGAAATGATGATCAACCAAGTTTACAGCTGCTGATATCACATTTGAATCTTGAAACGTAAGGCTCTGAAGCAACCAATGACGGTGCTTTTCCATCATCATGTCGGATTGTTGTGGCGGCAGAAAATTATGGTAGAATCTTCCAGCTTACCATGTAAGGCTCTGAAGCAACCAATAGCGACGATTTTCCATCATCATGTCCGATTGTTGGTAGCAACCAATATCATCATTGTTAAGCTTGACTGTGAGAAAGCCTTTGATAAAGAGAAGCATGAATTGATGATCCAAATCATGGAACACAAGGGCTTCCCAACTAGGTGGCTAACCTAGGTGAAGATGATCCTTAACTTAGGCACTTCTGTTGTCCTTCTTAATGAATTTGCTGGGGAAGTTTTTCATTGTAGAAGAGGAGTTAGACAAGGTGACCCCTTATCCCTCTTGCCATTTGTTCTGGCAGAAGATTTTTGCAAACTTTATTGAATTCAGCCAAGGCCCAAGGTCTGCTCACTCTACATGTTGATTTACCTCACAACGAGAACTTCCCAATTATTCATTATGTAGATGACACTTTAATTTTCATGCAAGGAAATGCCAGACAACTGTTCTTTCTCAAAGTCCTTATGAAATCTTTTGCTAGATCCATAGAGCTCAAAGCCAACAATGCTAAGTATACGGTAGTTCCAATATAATTAACATTTCTGAAGACAGGTCTAACATTCATGCAGACACTTTTGGTTGCGCTCAAAGGGCTCTCTCCGTTTCACTTATCTAAGTCTTCCTAGTATAACCAAGCCAACTATGCCGAGGACGACTGCGCAACAACTAGAGCTTTTCATTTATTATCACATAAATGCCCGGACAATCCGTGGTCCTTCAGCACGTTTGTCTTATTTGGCTAAATTAGTACCACATAGAAGGACGAGCTAATGAGCATCTAGTATCCTTCTGTGGTAGACTTAACCAAAGTTCGAGTCTCCATCAGTTGGTCAGTCTTCATGTACACATACTAGATGGCAGCATCCGCAAGTTATATATATATATATATATATATATATATATATCTATAGGGTGCACTTTCTATACACCGGGTGTAGTTACACCCATATTCAAAAAATCATTGTTGTGTATGTGTTCATACTTGTTTATCGGTTTGAGTATGTTTAGATACTCATATTAAGATACTCTAGATCTTACTACACGAAAAAAATTTCGAAGGAACCTATATTTTTTAATATATTACATAAAATGTCACTACTGCTGTATATAAAAAAAAGTATATCCATATACTCAACGTATGAATGCATACTTAACATATATACCACCATAGATGGTCTAGTATGATCATATACTTCATCCACATGCACTTCGTTCGGTCATATATATACCATAAATCTTGAGATATACAAATGGGTGTAACTACACCTAGGGTGTAGAAAAAAATTTACCCTATATATATATATATATATATATATATATATATATAAATATATATATATATATATATATATATATATATATATAAAGTATGTACCTGCTCCTCAGCATGTTCATACCATACACACTGCAGTCCTCATCAGTGTATCTCATTAGAACATGTTATACATCACTTGAGAAGAACTTTACAATATATATGTACCCTAGTACTACTACACTCCAAAGGGGTCACATGAATCCGACTCAGCATGCATTTCTATTTTGCTAATTGTTTTAGACTTGTACAAGTGCAGCCTTATTCGGTCGTCTCCAAGTTTTAGATGATAAGTATATATACGTCAATAGTAAGTCACGGCTCCATAGGATAAACTTTGTATTGATGACACTCTTGCCGTGTTGTTGTTGTTTTCTTTCTGACCAATATCTTGCACGGTTTTATGGTGTAGAAAAATGATTTGTCGGTTTGTCCTTTGTCGTCATATCATAACCAAATAAAATAAAGTAGCAGATAGTAGTTCACTATCGCTCTTCGTATAGGAGTTCTCAACACACCTGCATTCTCCAATGGATGGAAATGATGATCGACTAGATTACAGCTGCTGATATCAAATTTGAATCTTGAAACATTATTGAGTATTTTAATGCGTAAGGCTCTGAAGCAACTGTTAGCATGTTGTATAATTGTATAAATGGCATGTGCCCTCTAATAGTGCGCCTGGGTCCCTATATGCACCTATATATCACCATGTATTACAATCAATTCATTCCAATCACATTTACCTGGTAATATGGTATCAACCGCGGCCTCGTAGCCCTGTTCCTTTTGTTGAAAAGCCAGCCTAAAAAGTATAGTTCATTGATTTGTTGTGAGAGAAAAACACTGCACCGTGCTTAATAAGTTGATCACCGCTTCCACAAACCTAACCACCGACCCGATTGCCTGCCCTGTCTCCAACTCCATCGCCGGGCATAGCGGCTGATCAATCTGATCACTACAAGAAAAAAGTGGCATTAACGACGGGATATGTGGTCGTCAAAAGTCCAAATGTGGTTACTAAACCTTATTAAGTGGTTACTAAACCTTATTAACGACCACAAAAATATGGTCTTCCATGGTTGTTAAAAGCTCCTTCGTTAATGCAATTAACGACCACATAATATTTCCCACCGTTAACTTTTCAACGACCATATAATATGTGGTCGTTGATACTAGACTAATAATGACCACATTTCTAGTGATAACGACAACATTTTCCATCGTTAATATTTTTGCACCATCTACCATGAGGCACATTTATATTGATTTATATTGATAGTTTTTTTTACATTGCTTATTTATAACACCAGCCACCACTAGGCACTAAATATGACATATTTTCCACAATAGAAGAATAATTAATAATTAATAAACTTGTAACAGAAATCAAATATTATTGATTCACATCGTTGTTACATCAAGATGTATCTTTGTAGAAAAAGAGAAAAATATCAACTAACCATGAAACTAACATATCCTAATTTATAGATAGTTCCTATAACATAAGAAGAGCAACAATATGCTATTCTTGAAGGCGAATTGTGAACACCATGTAACAGATCGCCCGAATTATAAAAGCACAAGTTCACAAATCGATCGAAACGACCAACTTTTCAAACTTGAGGTCATATAACTCTAGCGAACGTCCAAAATCTCAAAGGATTTCAAACCAACATAGCAACGTATACTAAGATCGTCTTGATTCGATGAACCACATTGTTTGCCATTACAGATTACAACAAGGTATGAAATATCTTACCATACATCGGAGATTCATTTAGTTATTGCAAACCAATTATATAATAGCGGAAGCAACTTAGTTTTGAAATAAAGTATACAACTTTTATTACATTGCCAACTCTTAGTCATATTCCACAAAAGCATAAGAGATAAGATAACTAAGAATGATCATGCCCATGATCCTACTCCTCCGCTATGGCAGGAGTCATCCAACTCTTGCAGTAACCATGATACATCACAACCTGCAACAATTGGGAATAAACCCTAAGTACGAGAATGTATTCAGCTAGACTTACCCGTCATAAACCAAAAATAAATGACACCAAGGATCATGCAAGGCTTTATAAGTGGGGCTAGCTTGTTTCTTTGCATAAAAGCTTAAGTACCAAATTACCAAGTAATTATTAGCATCATGTTAATAGCAATTAACCTGTCATCTAGGTTTGCACCTGTACTACAACAACTTGTAATAATAAACAAGCAACAAGGTTGACCATAGCAGGTCCGTCATATCTGGGGTTTGGCAGGAACCCACTAAGTGATTATCATCCACATCCATTCATTTGTTATTATTAGTGTGCTGCATGGAGCAATCCCATCAAGTTTCTCACTATCCAGGAGAGATGGCAATTCGAATCGATTACTACCTAGCTGGGGAAATTATTCCTAACACTCACCACAGCATACCCGGCCAAAGGTAGCTTTAGGTCACCTTTCGAACTACTCAAGAATCGCGGTCCCAATTAGCGCCGTTCTTAGGGATATCACCTCGCCGGAACGGCGAATGACTTTTAAATCACCTTGCCCATCGACTAACACAATGACTCCCCTCCGAGCCGCACTTTATACTCGCTGGGGTTCCGGTTTGAGTTGAACTACTTGGCTTCGCGGTCGACAACCTCGGGTCGGCCAGCTAAGTGAGCGGCTGCGTTCAAAATGACGAGCAGAGACATCCAAGATCCAGTCCTTAATCGACACAGACGGGACTACTGACTCCCAGGACCTCCATGTCCTGTAGCCTTCACTTTCCCGCCCGGTCTCCCTAATTTTGTTTTACCAAAATACATGGTACATCCATGAACACATATCCAATTCTTTTAATCCAAGTAACCACCTAACGCTCGCAGGTGACAACATCACCTGACTTCTACCGTTGAAAGCTTAACTAAGCATCTATCGATCCAACACTTAATTAGGCTTTTAGGTAAAATTTAGTAGACAAGGATACACATATGTGCAGCAAGTGGTTTCATCCAACTCCTATCACCTAATGCATCAAACAACATAAAGTACTCAACATTTGCATTTTATAAAACATAGGAAGTGGAGGATGCTCCGGGGCTTGCCTCGGATCCAACTTAGTTAGTTGTCAACTTGCACCGCATCTCTACCTCAATCCTTGTATCTTCGGGATCGGCTCCAACATCACCTCCTTCACATGATTCATCTAACGTACCTAAATGAGATGCAAGATGGGAGTGCATGAGTATGAAGAATGGGAATATGAGATACATCACATAACGACATTCTCCAAGCACAAGATTATGCAAGATATAAATACTGAGAACTATTTAACCTTTAAACATATTCAAGAATAACCTATGAGATGACAAGCATATAAATCATGGCCACACATGTTAACTTAAGTTTATCCATTACAAACATTCATCAATTAAGACCAACCAAAATGCTTAGCCAAACAATAGCAAGCTAAGGCAATCAACTTCATATGCAGTTTCTGGACAGCAGCCTAGTGCTGACTTGTTTTAACCAAAACTTGAGTTATACAAATCCAAAAGAAATGAAACAAGACATTATGGAAAGCTTATAAAATTTTCTATAATTCATCTTCAATGACCACAGCAAGATTCATAATTTATCTTGGTCGAAATTACAAAGGCACAGAAATTGTTCCTGGAAAACAGGGAGCAATAGATTTCTGACCCTGACTATGAATAGCCACATCTCACAAAACCACAAGGCCAATGGCCACCAAATTTTAATAGCAGCTAGATATACAAATTATCTACACTTTTTGTATTCATGGCAACTCCAGAAAACAACATTATCATGGGGAAAAATTGCCAAGTCCCCAGATCTGTCCAGAATCACAATTATAAAAGAAATAATTTATATGCTCATGTGTCAAACATATCATCGGACCACACATGGTTCATGATCACCAAAACACATAACACTCATCCTCACATTAATTTATTTAATGCATTTCTCATTTTATTTTGATATTAAGGCATTAAGGCACATATATATGATCACATACCAAAAGTGTAAGAAAAATCTACAAGAATTATAGTAGCTCGCTAACACTCCCAAAAGTCTACTGTCAAAATGTCACATGCTCAGGTTTTATATTTTATTCCCTATGAAAAATACAAATATTTATTGCACTTAAACATGTGAGAGCAAGTAAAATGCAAAACTCAATATTTTCTATAACACATGGCCATATTATACTTTCCTAGACTAACGTAACATCATACAAGGGCAGTGGAACCACATTTTCCATTTTAGCATCTTTATTTTATTTATAAGGCATTTAAATCCATTTATCAAGCCCTAAGCAAGATAAATCCATAACTCAACCATACTGTAACCAATGACCATGAAAATTTTATCACAACACACTCATAGCACTAGAAAGCTACCATAAAAATTTCATAGCAAATGGATCACAAAAACTTTAGATATGAAAAAGACAAACATTACTAGCATTAAAAACCTAGACTAGATGCATAAATCTATTTGTACAGCAAAGCTTTTGAACTAAAGCATGTCATATTACAGATTCATGGCATAGAGAATTTAACAAGGATTCCAAAAAGTACTCATTTGCTATTTTTGGATTTTCCTATGAATTACTATGAATTTCCAAATTTCAGCTGATTTCCTACAAATAGGTCCTTATTGGCACTATTCACATGTGTCTAGGGTTTCACAGATAGGACCTTCCCTTATGTCGAAAATAAGGATGCAGTCCTTCACGCGATTTTCCACAGAGGAGCTCGTCGGGCTCGCGGTTCCGGCCATCGGGAAGCTTGCACTACTACATTAAATCTTGGGAGAATTTTCTGTATGGCCCTCCAACAAACAGCATGTAGGTACATGGCCTTTTTTTTTCAAAGTTACCTCATTGGCCCTAGAAAAATTTCTGGTTAGCTCCATGGGCTTCTGTTAGTCTGTTAGACTTCTCTGTTAGGTTTAGCACTGTTTGAGATGGAAAATGATGAAGATAGCCCTCTGTATTGAGTGAAGCGCCTGAGTCCCGTCGCCCCAGCCCGTTGCCCCAATCCCATCGCCCCCCCGCCCCAGTTCGCGAAAAAAAAAAAAGCGCGGCGGCGGCGCGAACCGGGCGTCGCAGCAGCTCCTCCTCCTCCGCGCACCCTCATCTCGCACGTGGATGCGGTCCGGCGTCGACGTGGCTCTATCCACGTGCACGGGGATCCTCGGTGGCGAGACGCGGCCTGCTCGCTCGCATCAAGTCGATCGGCAGCGACTGCTTCTCCCCATGCTGTGTAACCGGCGGCCACAATTTTTGGTTTGAACTAGTGTTTCTTTGTAGATTAGTTTTAAATCTTTCTTCTCTATTTGTCTGATTAGCCATGAGGATTTGGGAGTTCCATGTCCGCCATTGGATTAGCAGCACCTTACCAATCGTGCACCACGTCAATGGCAGTATCCTTCAGTATTAATTAAACTGTATTTTTTATTATTGGTCATCCGCCGATTAGAGAGGCTCCCATCGAAGCCATGCGAATGTTCCTGATGCAGCCTCGCCTCCTTGCGTCACTGCTCACGCGTACGTGTTCTTCATTCCGCCTCCTATATATATATTAGGATTAAGTCGCATTTTTTTGCGCAACTATCGTCTTGGTCTAATTCTTACCCCCAACTCTGAAACCGTCTAAATCATACCCCGAACTCTCAAAAACGCCTCAATTTGCACCCCACCGCCCTTTTCCCCGGTTTACTGCTGATGTGGAGGTAGTTTTCGGGCATGACCACCGGTCAAACACGCCATATCGCCGCGCGCCACCCGTCCGCCGCTCCCATCCGCCCGTCGCGCGCCGCCGGCAGCGACCTCGCCGTCGCGCTCGTCACGCCTCGCCGAGGAAGTCCACGAGCCTCGCTACCAGCTCCGAGCTCGCCGCAACAGCGCGTGCCGCCCGGCTTCTCCGTGAGCCTCGCGAGCAGCGCGACGGCGTCCAGGGCGAGGTCGTGGTCGTCGTCTCCGACGGACGATGAGCTACCCAGCATCAGGCCGGCGAGCGCGTCCACGGCGCCCCCTGCCGTGCGCGTCCGCGCACTGGAGCAGCCCGTACAGGCTCCAGGGAGCAGGGGACAGGGAACGGCGCAGTCGCCCTGCTGCCGGCTGCGGCGGCGGCCTCGGCTGACCCGGCGGACGCCGCGGCCGGCAAACAGAGGAAGGGGTCTGGCAGGGGCTGCTCTGCGCTAAGCCCCACACGGCAACCAAACTGGTGGAGACCGAACCTGAGCACCCAAACGCACGAACAGGAACCAGCGTGCGAAGAACAGAAAGCCTACGGGCTCGAGCAGAAAAAGCCGACCTCAAAAAAATCGACGAAATCGAACTGAAATATCCATGATTCGTTCCCAAATTTTGCACAGAGGATCAGAGCGGAGTTGGTGAAAGTAATATAAGAGATCATTGCCCAATTTTAAACCATACTTCGGGAAAATCAAATTACGGCCAAGAACACGAAAAACTCCCCAAAAACAAAATCATTCGATTTCCCTGTGCTCGAGCAGATTCAATAAAATTCAGTTAAGGGAAAGCATCAACTCATGACATAGCACGAACCAGTGCAAAAAGAACGAACCAATTTGGCCTAGAATCGCAGCGGCGCAGTCGGCCGGAAGCAGAGGAGACGCTCGCGCGGCGGCGTTCACGCGTTGGGTGAGTGCCGCGTGGACACGAGGCGCACGGCGTCGCGGTGACGAAGGAGCGCGAGGCGGAGCGGCTAGGCACCTGCGCCGGCCACACGCCCGCCCTCGCGGCCTCCTGCGCGGTTGCCCGTTCCGCCCAGCGCAGGTCGCGCCCGTGCCTCCTGTCCGTGCGTCCCTGCCCGGCTCCGTCAGCTCGCAGCCGGCCCGCACGGCCACCGCACTCGTCCGCCGGCTCCTCACGGCCACCCCACCCGCCCGATGTCCCCGTGCGGCCACCGCATCCGCCCGCCGGCTCCTCGCGGCCATCGCGCCGTCTCGCGCTGTCGACCCCTCGCTGCCCCGTGTAGCTCCTCCACCCGCGCCTGCCTGCCTCTAGCTTCTTGCGCCGCGTCCGCCCGCGCCTGGCCACCCGCCTACCCTCCTCCTGCGCGCGTTCTCTCTCGCAATCCGCTCTAGCGCGCGCTCCTCTGTTTGCCAGCCGCGGCGTCCGCGGGGAGGGTAGGCCGACGGCGCGTGGACGAGCAGGGACGGGTCGGCGGCCGCCGGCGACAGGCACGTGACGCAGCGGAGGAAGCTCCCGTGGAGGGCGCCGGCGCCGTCGTCTTGCTCCTGCGGGGAACAAGGCGAGGCGAGGAGGAGCGGCAAAGAACGGCGGCGGCCTCTGTTTTGACCCCACTCGGGGTCCTACGTGGCGGTCCATGCCACCGTGGCGGGTCAAAACCAGCTGCATGTCAAGTGAAACCGCCCCAGACGAGCGAGCTTAGGCGCTGAAATCGAACGGGATCGAAAGATGGGGTGCCAGGAACAGACGGTTTCGTAATTGGGGGTATCAATTAGACCAAGACGATAGTTCAGGGGCCAAAAAGTGAACTTAATCCTATATATTATATCGATATACGTGGCACACTTTCCTCTTACATCATCCTGATTATGTTTTTACTATTTCAGATAAGATGATGATTTGTGGCGATGATTATGCCTTATTGGGAAATTACCGAGCAAAAATCTGTGCTCGCACTTTTCTTTTATCGTAGATATGTATAGGTTCTATGCTATAAACAATTTGTTCCGACTTCAGATGGATCAGTGTTTCTCGTAAGTTGCTCCTGAGTGTCCTGAGAATGTCAAGATTGTAAGTTTACCGTAATTATTATATATTATCATTATGTGACTATCCATAGTAAATATGGCAGTATTCTAATTGTTCATGACATTATAGTAAATCATTCATCATACCATCGTAACAGAAAAAAAAGTAACTTGTCCTCCTGATTATCGTATGGAGCTACTGGAAAAATATCATGATAAAAAGTTATAGTAACTTTACCATAATTATAATCTAAAACCACTAAAATTCTCGTAACTTCTAAAAATTCATCTTAATTCTCGTACATATTCACAGTTTACAATTCTCGTAAATATTTACAGCTCGTGCTAATTATCGTGCTAATTTTTGCAATATATATATCCACTTGATTATATGTGCATATGTGTGCAATATATATGTCCGGATATACAAAGAAACAAACAAAACCTTGCAGTTTTTTTTTCATCGGGGGTAAAATGGTCTTTTTACCCATCACTTAACACCGTCAAGTGCCAAAACCTAATGGAAGGCCATGGAGCTAACCAGAAAGTTTTCCAGGGCCATAGAGATAATTTTGAAAAAAAAAAAAAGGCCATATACTTACAAGGTGTTTTTTTCCAGGGCCATAGAGATAATTGTCTCTTAAATCTTTTACAAGACACTTTCCTTTTATTAACCGCGGCGGTTTTTAAAAACTGCCACGATTAATACCCCGAATAAACCATGGTGGTTTTTCATTAACCGTGGCGATTTAAGAAACGCCACGGTAAATAATATTAACCGGGCGTTTTTTATTAAAAAAAACTGCCACGGTTAATGAGGCCCATTTTTGAGCCCAAACGGCCCAATAACACCACTGAATATATATATATATATATATATATATATATATATATATATATATAGGAAGATACGTATAAATTTAGCTACAAAATACGACATTCTGTAGCCAGGCCGTCCGACCGCACCGGGTGCGCACCTGAAGCAGCATTGGACGCTGGCGGGTTCCCATAATCACGTGTGAGCCAATAATGGCGCCAGCTAGCCGGAGGTAATTGCATTGTTTATTAATGGCAATTGAAAACAAATAATCCGTGCTTCACGCTGGGCCACCGTGTGGATCTCGTAATTCTGTTTTCCTGGTATGGTAACAGGAGGCGTACATGCATGCAAGGATTACAAGAGTGTATAACAGTAGAAAATATATTTAGTTACTATAATTAGCGAGCAAGATTACGAGAGTTGTATGATGAATAAAACAAAATTCAGTTACTATAATTAGCTACAGCAATTGGATTAATTTACAATAACAAAATATTTACCATAGTTTGAATATTCGGTTACCATAGTTAGCACCGAGAGTTACTACCACATTTTTGATATCATCATCGCGATACGATGAACCAGTTACCGTAACAAGTATGATGAATTACGACATTTTTAACAAATAATTACGATAGTTTGCTTGTGATGATAAATGAATAATTACTAGAATCTATATGTCTATATGTTGGGTGATTACTCAGCACAACACTTTATTGATGATGAAATGGTTTACAAAGCGGCCATTCAACATGGCCATTACAAAGTGTGTCAGGGGGTATTTATAGGCCCCCCTTGACTTCGTAGTTGTGCAAAACTGCTAAGAACTATGAAATGAACTTTTACAATGTATCGTTTTCAGCGAAGATGTATTCCTTATCTTCGCGATGCTTCAGGCGCAATCTTCACCTTCGCGATACTTTTCTGTTCCTTCGGAGATGATTTTGTGATCTTGTAGCGTAGCCGCTATGATCACCTTCGCTTGGATCCTGACCTTAACCTTTTTTGATCTCAAATTTGTTGCTCTCATGCGAAGCCAATACCTCGTGAAGCTTCCTTTGGTATTAAATTCTGCTCATGCTTTGTAACCGTCTCGAGTGTCCTGCAATCTTCAAAGTTTGAGGCGAAAGTTAAATAGAAACCAAAGTTAGAACCCAACAAAGCCCCTCGTGGGCGAAGGCCGACTTCAAAGGCGTGAAACCCACGATCATAAGTTTATAAAACTTTGTTTCAATCAAAACGTCATCCCGGACTTTGAAGTTGGACTTTAGAATTTGATTTTGATTCCACGAATATCTTCGCTAGGTTTTTTTTTTAACGGCTAGTTTGACCGTTTGACCGAAGTGGTCTATAAATAGCGAAAGCACGCCCTCTGTTTCCTTCATCTTTTTCAAGAGGGGCCACCTTTTTGAAAAAAAATTTCTGTGTCGCTAAGCCAAAGTTTTCGTCTTGCGAAGTCAAAATTTGCTTTTTGGTCTCGAAGTCTCCGTTTGAAGCGAAGCCTGTTGATTCTTCCTTTTCAGGTATATTCTCCTTCAAAGTGTTTCTTTATTTTAGTTTTTCCTTCCTTCTATGTTTCTAGGCCTCATTCTACTTTTTACTTTTAGGATGGTTGATGTAAATGAAGATGTTTTTTGATCTCAAGAAGAAGATTTTGAACAGTGCGGATCTCAAAATCAAGATGCTAAAAATTTCGATGATGGTCTCCGACAGAACGTGTCCGCTTCGTGAGTCGAATTGCTTCCGGATGATAGGATTTCACTTACATTCGGTCAAAGCAAGATGACGAACGTAGATTTCAAAAAGTTGGTGAAAGATGGGGTTTTGAGAGAGGGTCAGTATAGGCCGGCGGAGCCTGGTGAGAAGGTTCCGAAGCCGAAAGCAGATGAATGTGTTGTGTTTAAGGATTTATTCACTGCGGGCCTTCGCATGCCTCCTCAAAATTTTCTTGAAGAAGTGTTCAAGAAATACAACATTGAGATGCATCACTTGACTCCTAATGCGATAGTCAAGTTGTCAGTTTTCCTATGGGCTGTCCGGAGTCAAAACACAAAACCAGACATAGATGCTTTTTGTTCTTTGTACGAGCTGCATACCCAGTTTCGGTCCAAGAAGATTGATCAGCGTACAGTGAAACTTTATTTTGGATGCTGCAGTTTTAAAACTGCCCGAGGACAAAAACAGATTTCTCCCGCATCAAAGAACAAATGGGCAGATGGCTGGTATAATTACTGGTTTTATTATAAGGTCCCCATGGTGGAAGAAAATCGTGGTAAGAAGGGGGGTTGTGAAAAGCTACCCACTGGCTTCGCGTATGCACAGAGAACGTTTTGAATGCAAGCCAAGTTTTTCTAAATCCCAATCTTATGCTGAATGCTTGAAGGCTTTCAAGAGGGTTGTTTCTCAACGGTCAACTCGAGATCTTGTCGAAGAGTACTTAGCTGCTGGAATTTGGCCACTTAGGCTTGGCTGGGATTTCCTTCGGTATCACACAAAGAAAATCCGAGACAAAGATTATATTTTTCCGGATAGAGATACCGTGGTGCCTTCGCGGTTTAAGTCTGAAGGAGAGTTTGTTGTTGCGGTTGAGAACAAAGCTATGGATTTACTCGGAAAGTATCTCCATACGAAAAGAAAGGCGATGGACGAAATTATTGGCAAGGACTATGTCGCTGAATCGTATTTTTGAATTGGCCAATGTTACTTATAAAGTTCGCCCACCACCTGCCTATGCTCGTGGGAAAGACAAGAAGGAGACTGACAAGAATCAGAAGAGAAAAAGGAGTGATACATCGAAGCCGACTTCTTTGGCGAAGACTCCGGCGCGGTCTTTGTCCGAAGCCTCAAAAGAAAAAAAGCTAAGAAGATTGTGGCAGATTTGCTTGACAATTTAGACCTCTGTCGATAGCGAGGTTGATGGCTCGAATCCACGGGCCTTTGGCTCAAGATTTAGAGGTGAAGGAAATTTGCAAGACTTTTGCTTCTACCGGGTTGACACCGGTACTACTTCTCTTGCGGAATTCTTACAGAATTTTGGTTCTTCGCAGAATTTGGGCATATCAGGCAATATTGGCGAAGACGCCGATCTTGATCTTTGCTATGGTGGATGCTTCCCCTCGGTATGCATCTCCTTCTTCACCTAGACTTAGGGATCCAACTCCTGATTTCCCAAATGAAGTTAGATATATTAACTTCGCTTTATGTGATGAACATGATTGTCCCGAGTTAGCTAAGTTAGCTAGAAATATTCACATGAGTCACTTGTCGGTGAATCCATAGAATCCTTCCTCGGTTCCTGAAATAGAGGTTCCTTAAAGAAATGAAATTGCTGATGCTTGCGGCGAATTTGCTCCAAAAAGCCGGTTTGAACCCTCGCTAAGGTTTCGAGATTCTTTGTTGAAAAGCCACCGGTGTGCGGGCGAAGCTATTGCCGATATGTACTTTTTTTATACTCTATTGTACTTTTTTTTATATATATATAAGTTGTCTTATTTTTCTTACTCCTTCTTTTTGTAGAAAAATCCTTAAAAGAAAAGAGCTCATGATGCTTTGTTGAAGTTGTGAAAGAAAAACTTCAAAAGAGAGGAACAAGGACTGCTAATTTTTCTTTTGATGATTTTGATGACGTTGTGGACGAAGAAAATTTGAAAAGGACCCGGCAGCCAAGCCGTTTATCGAGTCTCCGGTCAATGTTGAAGCTCAACGAAAAAATTCCTTTCCCTTTGAAAGAGGGTGAAAAAATTTGTAAGTCTTTCTTAACTTCGATGTTTTTCCAATTTTCATGGTGCATGTTTTGATTGTTTTTTTTATATTTCAGCTCAATTTTTCCCCTCGATGCTTCAACTTCATCCAAAGAAAAAAAGCGCATTATCGGTTCTATGAAGGATGTCATCGAAGATCATCCGACTCCGCAAGTTGCAATCGATGGTCAAGAACTTTCTTCCGAAGCCGTTTCAAGTCGCTTGAAAATACTTTGAAATTCTCGCTTGGATAGTGGGGTTAACTTAGATTCTTACAAGTTTGTTGGAGTCGGAATAGATAAGCTGTGAGTGCTTCCCAAGAAACCCGAGTTGCAACTATCTAAGTGCATTGATGATGCTTTCTCAGTTCCTGACGCCGAAGGTGAACTGGCGAAGAAGGATCCTCTCGAGCTTGCTGATGCAGGTTTATCTTTGATGTATAAGGTATGTTTCTTTATTTCTCTTTTGGCCGAAGTTAATTGTTTATACTTCGCTTTTTAATTTTGCTTTGTATCTTTTTATAGGGTGTGCTTGTTCAGCGTGGGCTCAGAAAATCTCTTGAGGATAGTGCTACTGCTTTTGCACTTCGCGAGAGGGAACTTTTGAGCGAGATTGAGTCTCTTAAATCTCAACTTGCTGCTAAAGAAGTGGAAAGGGGCAAGGTTGTGGATGAATGGCATAAGCTTGATAGATTGTACCATGGTGCTTCGGACATTATTAAGGAGAAAGAAAATGAGCTTGAAGTTGCGAAGTCTACCATTGATACTCTCAAGAGGGAGAAGGCGTCTCTTGAGAAAAAGAAAACTGAGACTGACGAACAATGAAGCGAAGATTCGACAGAACTTGGGAGCTATGCAAACAAGCTTATGAGAAGTGGGGGGCCACGCCTGAGGATCCTTGCTGGGATCTTGGAGAATATGACCCATTTTTTAGTTGGCTCTGCAGGCAATATGAAGACCTTGGAGTTATGGTTCAAGCTGCCCCAGATACTAGTGTCATGTACTCTACCCGTGCGCTTCATCATCTGATGAAAGAAGCTAAGGATCCTTTATATGATGTCTTTGTCGAAGACTCCTTCAAATTTCCTGGAGATGCCATTAACCAGATTTCTATGCGCACACACTTGCTATGTAAGAAATTCTTTGAGCAGTATTGGTGCAATTGTGGGCGAGAACATTGTCTCGAGAAAGTGAAGGAAAAATTGAGAAAGGTATTATACTCTCTTCTTCTTTTTTTTTTTTTTTGAGTTTTGCTTTATTTCTTTACTTTTTCTTGTTTTTCTAACTTTGCTTTTAACAGATTGAACTTGACATCTTACAGGAGGAGGAAAACTTGAGGAAGTTGAAAGAAGAAGAAGAAAAAAAAGAAGGCTCGTGAGGAAGAGGAGAGGAACAGAAGCAATGTTAGTGAGCGAAGGGGATAATTTTGTTGTTTTAGTTTCTGTTTTGTGAGTTGTGAAAGGAGAGAGAGAAACATACTTGGCGGAAGTGTTGTAAATTTGTTAAGTTAACTATTTGTCCGGTTTTGTTAACCTTATTGTTTTTTAATTTGCGAAGCTACTTTTTAATGCGAAGTTAGATTGTTTTTATGTTTTGTTTTGTGCTTTGAATGTTGACTTTGGAATATCCTGCGCGTTCCTCAAGCGAAGCCCTTCTTGCAGGATATTATATCTGCTTTTGCCGCTTATGATTGCGAAGTACAACTTTGTTTTTGAGACTTCGGAGTTTTTCGAGTGTTGTGAGGCCTCTAATAATGTTGACATCGATGTTTTTGTGAATAAATGTCTTGGGGGATCTGGTGTGAAGACTTCTTATAGGATGCCTAGGATTGTCGATTTTAGTAACTTTGGGCGTAATAATAATATATGTATTTTTGCCAAGCTTTCTCTTGCGTTCTAAGTTTAGTTGTTCTTACTTCTAGTATTCTCTCTTTTTTCCAGTCATCGTGTTCAAGTCGTCCCCAAGCTTTGTTTTTTTGAAGATAGTCTCCGGGATACAAATGGATAAAATAATCAATGAAGTTGTTGAAGATATTTTGAGTGAGGCGGCAACTAGTGTTGCCTCTCAAGAATTTTGAAAGTTCTTGCGATGAGTCTGTAAAATTTGTTTTGTATATGTGTTTGAATAAAAATGTCTTTTATGGCATGTTGTATCTGTATAGTTTGATGGATTTTGTATTATAATTTGTAAACGATATACTTTTTGGTATGGAAGTCAAATTTTTGCTTTCGAGCTTTTGTGAAATATGGTTCCTTCTTTTTCCTTTTGTAAAGTAATAATGTAAACTTTTGATTTGAAGCCAAAAAAAAAAATTCTTTTTAGGAAGAGATTTGAAAATGTTGTTTCCTTCTTTTTTGCGAAGTAGGAGCGTAAATTTCGATTTTAAGCCAAAATTCTCCTTAGAGAAATTTGAAAACGTCGTTCCCTTCTTTTTTTGCGAAGTGGGGCGAAGACTTCGATTTGAAGCCAAAATTTTCTCCTTAGAGAAAATTGAAAACGCGTCGTCCCCTTCTTTTTTTTGAAGTGGGAGCGAAGACTTCGATTTGAAGCCAAAATTTTCTCCTTAGAGAAAATTGAAAACGTCGTCCCCCCTTTTTTGCGAAGTGGGAGCGAAGACTTCGTTTTAAAGCCAAAATTATCCTTAGAGAAATTTGAAAACGTCGTCCCCTTCTTTTTTGCGAAGTGGGAGCGAAGACTTCGATTTGAAGCCAAAATTTTCTCCTTAGAGAAAATTGAAAACATCGTCCCCTTCTTTTTTTTTGCGAAGTAGGAGCGAAGACTTCGTTTTGAAGCCAAAATTCTCCTTAGAGAAATTTGAAAACGTCGTCCCCTTCTTTTTTTTTAGAAGTGGGAGCGAAGACTTCGATTTGAAGCCAAAATTTTCTCCTTAGAGAAATTTAGAACGTCGTCCCCTTCTTTTTTTTGCGAAGTGGGAGCGAAGACTTCGATTTGAAGCCAAAATTTTCTCCTTAGAGAAATTTGAGTAGGTAATAATTTTAGTTTATTGCTTAAATTATACCTACTTTTTAATTTTAATGAAAACCTTAGCCGATGTAAAAGCATTGTTGCTTTTCGGCTATTTTATACAAAAGAAGTAAAAGATGCAAATGCAAAATGTTGTAGACATGCCTTGGGGAAACTACTTTCTCATTTATACTTGATATGAGAATTTACAATAGAGTCTGCCTCGTTAAAAAACCACTCACCCTGCGAAGGGCTTCCCCTGAGTGGAAAAAGAGTGCAGCTCCTTATTGAATTTGTAAAAATGCCTCTAAAAGATTGAAACTAACTTGCATATTTACAAAATTTTGAAAGGAAAATCTAAGGATAGTACTTGCGAAGATCTCTGATGTTCCATGTATGGCTTAATTCTTCTCCCTTGAGATTCTCCAAGTGATAGGAGCCTTGCCTGTTTGATTTTGTTATGACGAAGGGTCCTTCCCACTTCTGTTGGAATTTTCCCACGGTGTCTTTGTTTCTTTTACTTTTGAGCACAAAGTCTCCTGGTTGTAGTTCTCTTTTCACCACTTTCTTGTTGTACCATTTTCTTGTTTCTTCTTGGTATTTTCTGAGATTCATCACGGCTTGGTTTCTTTCTTCTTCGAGCAAATCTTTGCTTGTCTTTTGATCTTCTTCGCTTGTTATTTCCGCATTTGTTCTTGGTCCCTCAAATTGGATTTCTTCTGGAGTCATTGCTTCATCTCCATACAATAGCTTGAAAGGTGTAAACTTTGTTGACCTTGTGGTTGTTGTATTATGACTCCAAACAATTCTTGGCAATTCTTCGACCCATTTTCCTTTTGGAAGTCCAACCAGGTTTTTTGATATCCCTACACATATTATGTCATTTGCTCTTTCAACGGCTCCATTTGATTGAGGATATCTTACTGATGCGAAGCAAAGTTGAATTCCCAAACTTTCACAGTAACTTCTGAAGTCTTCGCTGTCGAATTGAGTTCCATTGTCCAAAGTTATGTGTCTTGGGACTCCGAATCTGCAAATTATGTTTTGCCAAAGAAACTTCTTCATTGTTGTTGATGACATGTTTGTGATTGGCTTCGCTTCTATCCATTTTGTGAAATATTCAACTGCTACAAGCTAGCGTATTGATGGTTGCCTTGAGCTGGAGGAAGTTTTCCAATTATGTCTATTCCCCATCTTGCAAGTGGCCAGGTTGGTTCAATGTGCTGAATGGGGTTTGCCGGGGCATTTGACTTGTTTGCTGAAATTTGACAATTATGGCATGTCTTTACTATTTCCTTACTATCTTTTTGAGCTGTTGGCCAATAGAACCCTTGTCTGAATGCTTTTCCTGCTATGGCTCTTGGGCCTGCATGGTTCCCACATACTCCACTGTGTATTTCTTGCACTAATTATTTGCCTTCTTTGCTTGAAATGCATTTGAGTAATGGTTCACAAATGCCATGCTTGAATAGTTGATTGTCGATGAGCTTGTAATTTTTGTTTTGTGCTTCATTCTTATTTCTTTGACTTCGCTTTACGGCTCGTAGAATCCTCTTAGAAATGCTATTATTTCGATCTCCGTCTTACGCTTTCAATGATGTGGATATATTTTGGTTCTTCAATCTTTGCCTTTATCGAAGATTCTGAGTACTTGATAAAATACATCTGGTGGCAATTTTACTTTTTGAGCTGCTGCTTTTGCAATTTCATCTGCTTCTTCATTATTTGTTCTTGAAATACTTCGTCTTGTGAACCCTTCAAAGTGTTTTTCTTGATCCCCGATGCTTTGCAAATACTTCGCTAGTTCGGGATCGTTTTGCCTTGTAACTTTTCTCAACGTGGCCTGCAGCGACACGTGAATCTGTTTTGATCGGGGATTTTTTGTACTCCCATTGCTCTTGCCTTGCGAAGCCCCAGCAATACCGCTTCATATTCGGCGATGTTGTTTGTGCATCGAAATTCTAGTCTTCGTGCATATTTCATTTTGATGCCTGGATGGCGAAGTTATTATTGCCGCTACTCCAAACCCTGCGGAGCCCCATGCTCCATCACAATTCATTGTCCATTCTTGACAAGACAAAGTCCACTCTTGATGATCTTTTTGATCTTCGTGACTTGTTGCTGGTGTCCAATCTGAGATAAAATCTGCCAATACTTGAGACTTTATTCTTTGTTCTTTTTCAAACTCAATGAAGTATTGTGAGATTTCAATTTGCCCATTTGCCAAGCCTCCCGAAGATTTACTGCTCAGAAGAACATCCTTGAGTGGTTGATTCGTTGGGATTCTTACTTTGTGGGCCAAGAAGTAATGCTTCAACTTTCTTGTTGCCATGAGCACTGCATATGCTATCTTCTCGATTTCTGAATAAACATTTTTGACCCAGAAAGGGCTTCGGAGACAAAGTAGATTGGTTCTTGTTTCTTCGCATGATCTTTCTCCCTTTCTTGCACCAATACTGCACTTACAGCTTTCTCTGATGCTGATATGTAAAGGAGCAGTTCCTGATCGGGATTTGGAGTTGTTAGTGTTGCTGGATTTGAGAGATACTTCTTTATTTCTTCAAATGCCTTTTGTTGCTCTTCTCTCCACGCGAAGTTTGTCTTCGCTCCTTTCGAGGCTTGGAATATTGGAAAGCTTTTTTCTCGCCGATTTTGATATGAATCTGTTCAAATGAAGCCAATCACTGCCTGTTAATTTTTGGATGTCTTTGATGTTCTTTGGAACTTCGGTTTCCATTACTGCCCTGATTTTTTCTGGATTTGGGTCAATGCCTTTTGCTGATACTATACATCCAAGGATCTTGCCTTTTGTACTCCAAAAGTGCACTTCTCGGGGGTTGAGCTTGAGATTTGATTTTCTTAAGTTCTCAAATGTTTGCTTCAAATCTTTCATGTGGTCTTCGCGCTTCTTGCTTTTTACTATTATGTCATCAACATAGGCCAAGAGGTTGTCCCCAATTTGATCTTTAAGTGCTACCGAAGTCATTCTAATAAAGCTTGACCCGGCATTGCGAAGCCCTTCTGCCATTCTTTGGAAGTAGTAGGTTTCAAATGGTGTGATGAAGCTTGTTTTCTCTTCATCCTCTTTCTTCATGTAGATTTGATGATATCCTGAGAAACAATCGAGGAAGCTCAACATTTCACTTCCAGCGGCTTGATCAACTAATGTGTCGATTCTTGGTAAGGGGAAGTTGTCTTTTGGGCAGGCTTTGTTAAGATCTGTAAAATCTATGCACATTCTCCATTTTCCGTTGCTTTTCTTCACCATCACGATGTTTGCTAGCCATGTTGTAAATTGAACTTCTCTTATGACCTTCGCGTCAAGTAGTCTTTGAATTTCAGCCTTCGCTGGTATTGTTCTGTCTTCGGAGATCTTTCTTAGTTTTTGCTTCTTCGGCTTGTAGCTTGGATCGATATTCAAGCGGTGTTCAATAATGTCCCTGCTGACTCCTTCTAAGTGTTTAGCTGACCATGCGAAGACATCTTGGTTACTTCTCAAAAAGCTTATCAACTGTTCCTCTTCTTCTTTTGCTAGGTTGGCACCAATGATGACTTTCTTGTTTGTTATCATTGGGTCTAGTAAAACTTCTTTGGTTTCTGCCTTGGAACATGTCTTTGCCTTCTTTTGTGACTTCGCTTTTTCTGTCTCGTCTTCTTCTTCCTCAATTTCTTCAATGGCTAAGACATTTCTTTGAGCTGGAGTTGAATCCTTCTCAATGTTTCTTGCCTCTGTTTGGTTTCCATGGATTGATATTGGCCCATTGATTGCTGGAATTTTCATACATAAGTATGAGTAATTGATTACGGCCTCGAAGATGTTTAAGCTTCCTCTTCCAAATATGGCATTGTATTGGTCGTGCATTTCAACAACATCGAATGCAACTTGCTCTGTTCTTGCATTGTTACGTGTTTTGAAAGATACTGGTAGCACGATTCTTCCGATGGAATTTATCCTTTTGCCGCCGAAGCCAACTAGTGGGTACTCTGCTCTGCCCAAATCTTGTCTTTTGATTTGCATCGCATCCAGAGTTGATGCGAAGAGTATATCCGCTGAGCTTCCTACATCCACTAGAATTTTTGTGACATCCCAACCATCTATGTTTGCTTCTATGACCATGGCATCCATATGTGGATAATCTTTGAGTTTCATGTCTTGTTCCGTGAAGATGATTGGTTGATGTGACCATTTTGTTTTCTTGTAAGGGCCCTCCATTGAAATTGCATTGACTCTTCGAAAATAGTTTCTTCTCTCATTGTTTGTTGAATGTTCAATGCTATTGCCTCCGCTGATTGTCATTATTCTTCCTCTACTTGCTGTTGATATAGCTGGAGAGCTATTGTTTTGAGCATTAGGTATGTTATTGGCCACCGAAGCTTCAGGATGTGTATTTTGTACTTGTCCCCATCGTGGGGGAGCCATTGCCAAAGGTTGACAATTGTATATTGGAGGAGGTCCTGGTAATGATTGTTGGTTGTAAGTTGGGTCATAATAAGCTTGATTTTGCGAAGTGCTTGCTTGAGACAAGAAGTTGATTGATCTTTGATTTTCTATTGATTTGTTTTCTTGTTGCACTTGCTCTATGCTTTTCTTTACCATAGGACACATCTTGGAAGTGTGACCAACCCCTTTGCCATGAATGATGCAATACATCTCTTTGGGCTTTAGAATTCTTCTTTCTCCGAATCTTGCTTGATTGAAACCTCCTCTCTGATTATTGTTGAAATTTCTGTTGTTATATTGGCTTCGCTGGTTGTTTTGAACCTGGATATTGTCTCCGCTTTGTTCGTTGTTAATTTGATTCACGCGAAGTGGTGGCTGATATTGATATTGGTATGGTCTTCGCTCAAAGTTTTGTGGTTTGAATTGATTGCTTGACTTCGCTTGATTTCTTTGGGCATTCTCTTCTTCGGTCTTCTTTCTGAAATCATCGTCTGATCTTGCATATTTTTGAAATTCTTCATATAGTTGAGCGACAGTTGTTGGTCTCTCCCTTCTTAAGTGCGAAGACAATTGACCTGCTCTGAGGCCTCTGATTGCAGCGATGATTACAACTTCATCCGATACATCTGGTATTTGGGTCTTCATTTGGATGAACCTTTTGTAATACTGAATGATTGGCTCTTTTGGATATTGCTTGATATCGAACAGGTCATCACTTGTTAACCCTGTGTGTTGAAATCCTTGAAAATCGACCAGCAAAGTTGTTCTCAATTGTTCCCAACTCTTCAATGATCTTGGTTTGAGCGAAGCATACCATTTCTGGGCAGGTCCTTTCATTGCCATGATTAGTGCTTTTGCCAATGTTTTGTCATCTCCTCCACCAGATTCAACAGCTGCTTCAAAGCTCATCAAGAATTGTCTTGGGTCTGTCAATCCTTCATATGTTGGTATGACGTTGAATTTGAACCCTTTTGGCCATCTTGCCATTTGCAAATCTACTGATAGCGGAGATTCCGGGTCAATTGTGGCTATTGCCTTTTCATTTCCTTGGCTTGTTTTGTTTTCAGCTGTGATGATGACTTCGCTTTCTTGATCATTGAGTTCTTCATTCAGTCTTCTTATCTTTGCCTCAGCTTCCTCTATTCTTTGCTTTATTGTCTTTTCTCTGGTTCTGGCTTTGCAAGCCTCAAGCTCTTTTTGCTTCTTGACTAGTTCTTCTTCTAGTTCTTGTAACTTTCTTATTTCTTCGCTTTGATCCTCTTGAGGAATAACTTCTTTGGATATGTTGTCTTCGCTTGCTCTTGGTACTTCATCTTCTGATGTCGTATCTCCGGCAGCACTTGCCGACTTGTTCTTGGGTGGTCTTCCCATGATCCTAGGTGGTCGTGGGGTAGATCGTTGCTCACACAAACGGTGGGCGCCAAGATGTTGGGTGATTACTCAGCACAACACTTTATTGATGATGAAATGATTTACAAAGCGGCCATTCAACATGGCCATTACAAAGTGTGTCAGGGGGTATTTATAGGCCCCCGACTTAAATAGTTGTGCAAAACTGCTAAGAACTATGAAATGAACTTTTACAATGTATCGTTTTCAGCGAAGATGTATTCCTTATCTTCGCGATGCTTCAGGCGCAATCTTCACCTTCGCGATACTTTTCTGTTCCTTCGGAGATGATTTTGTGATCTTGTAGCGAAGCCGCTATGATCACCTTCGCTTGGATCCTGACCTTAACCTTTTTTTATCTCAAATTTGTTGCTCTCATGCGAAGCCAATACCTCGCGAAGCTTCCTTTGGTATTAAATTCTGCTCATGCTTTGTAACCGTCTCGAGTGTCCTGCAATCTTCAAAGTTTGGGGCGAAAGTTAAATAGAAACCAAAGTTAGAACCCAACACTATAGCATGTGATTTACGATAATTACTATAATCCATGGTCACTAAGAATAGAAAGCAATTGCTGCCATATGGCCTGAAGAGATTGATGCCGAAGAAGAGGAAGGCAAGCACGGCACGGCGGCGAGCCTGGGCACGACGGGCTAGCGACACCGGCGCCGGTTTGCCTAGAGAAGGCGTCGTGTAGAGGGCGTTGATACTTGATCCCCATCCACTGTAGCTCGGGCTGGCCGCGCTTGGCGACGATGGAAGCCTGCAGCACGGTGACAACGGCGACCAGCACCATGTACGCCCGCACCTAGTCGCACGAGAAGATGCACCAGGCCAGCAGGGGGCCGCCTGCGACTAGACACCATGTCGCCTCCGCTGGACATGACAGGGCGACGCAACCGCGGGCCGCCAACAGCAGGTTGTACCCGGCGGCCACGGCGTTGCTAGAAACCATGTCCGTGTAGCTGGCTTTCTTCTGCAGCTGCTTGCGAGGCTTGTAGCTCCGTCACCCGTGCCCCCATCCGAGCGAGACCGGCCGGCTGTGCCGCGGCCGACGCGTGACTGTCACCGCCCAAGGCGCCGTCCGCCGGGGAGCCAAGGGTGAGGCGAGGTCGTGGTTCTGAGTCGAGGACGAGGACGTGCTTCCACGCGAGGTGACTCGCTCCACAGCCGGGAGCCTCCATCCACGCGAGGCGCTGCTCCTCCGCCATCCGAGCGAACTGGGCCATGTCGCCGCCGGGGTGCCCCGTGCGCGCGGTCTTGCCGCGCCGACCACGCTGGGCTGCATCCACACGTGGCGGTGGTGCACGAGGATGGAGCAGCCACGACCGCTAGTTGGGAGAGAAGCCGCCGCCGTCGTGTGTTGAAGCAGCGCGCCGTGGTCGCCGGTGAGTAGGCATCTGACCCGCAGCAGTCTCCTCCGCATGGTCGCGTAAAAGACGCAATGGTGAACTATATATCTGGGCCGAGCAGTTATGAGCCCCGACGGCCACAATCATTATTAGGAAATAGTAATTTTTAATTGACATGCACGGTGATTTCGAATCTGGAGCGTGTGTACACATGCAATGCTGCATTAATTGGATTGGATGACCGCTCAACCACGACAGGTCTGGACCCTAGTTTTTCGAACCGGACCGGACCGGCGGTTCGACCGTTAAAAGACCGAACGGAGAGGGTAAACCGGTCCGGTTCACTTAAAAGATCGTTTGTGCATTTAGACCGGAAAAACCGGTTGAACCGGCCGGCTTTTACTGAACCGGTGAACCGGCCGGTTTTTTCCGAATCGGGGCGGTTTTTTATAATAGCCAAAATTGCCCTCTATCAGCTCAGGTGAACGAGATCCATTCAGGGGTATTCTTGGAATACTGTGTTAACGTGCTAGGGTTACTGGGCGCGTGGACTGGGAGGGAAAAATCCCGTCCCTTTCGGCCTTTCCCGCTGCAGCGGCTCTGCATCTGGCGGCGGTGGCGGCGCATCTCGCGAGCATCTGGCGGCGGCGGCGGCGGGCCCATCTCGCGAGCAGGGCAGCAGGCTGCCGCGGCTTGTCTACTCCTCTTTCCCCGCGGCGGGCGGGCGGCGACGCGGGCGAGTCGGCGACTCACGACACGAGCGAGGCCACACGGGCGGGCGAGCACGCTGCACGGCGGCGGCTCCTCTGCTCCTCTCCTTCGGCGGGCGGGCGGCGGCCGTGGTGGTGGACGCAGGCCAGCGAGGGCAGGGACGGTCGACGGCGACATCACATCCACTCCTCGAGTAGTTCAGTGACTCCACTCCTCCAGTGCTGCATGCCGGCATCATGGCAGCCATGGCTCCTAATGGTGAGTGGTGAATCTCTCCTCTTTTATTTGAATAATGCTCCTACTATTTGTTACTTGACTTGAGCAATATCCGGATCCGGTTATTATGTGACTCTGGGCTCGCACCGTCGCACGGTTTGGGTGCGTCCTTCGGGTCCGGCTATAGAATTAGATATTAT
Source organism: Hyparrhenia diplandra (assembly GCA_015847255.1). Classification (NCBI taxonomy): domain Eukaryota; kingdom Viridiplantae; phylum Streptophyta; class Magnoliopsida; order Poales; family Poaceae; genus Hyparrhenia; species Hyparrhenia diplandra. The sequence continues at coordinate 93,157 of JADLZK010004885.1, read as the reverse complement.
GTAGCCAGCTATGGAGACCAAGGGTTTCCGTCCACCTCTCTCTCACTCCTCCCTCTCTCTCCAACTCCGTGGGCGGCACCTCTCCCTCACCCCCTCTCCGGCCCGGATCCGGATCCTCCCTCCCCGGTCCTCCCTCCCATCCCAGGTCCTCCCCTCCTCTCGTGGCGGCGCGGCCGCTAGGCGGCAGCGCGGGTCCAGCGGCCGCGAGGCCCGGCGGCTCGGCCCAGGCGACCCGGCGGCGCAAGGCACGAGTCGCGTGGGCCAGCGGCGCGCTGGTGCGCGATCGCGCGAGGCCCAGCGGCACAAGGATGCGGCGGCGCGGTGTGCCGGAGGCGGCGGATCCCCCTTCCTCCCCGAGCTCGACGCGACGGCGGGCAGCCCCTCCCTGCGACGGTGACCGTGGAGGTCCAGCTCCCTGGAAGGCGCTCGGGAAGGCGGATCCGGCCCCGCCCCGCGGATCCGGTGGCGGCGGCAACGCACCGGAACCCTAACCCTAGCTCGCGCATCCGGCGAAGGCGGCCCGATCCGGGCCCGTTAGGGTTCGGATCTGGGTTTTTTCTAATTTTTTTTTATTTACCGTGGCGGGCATCGATACCATGACCTTTGCTTCGTGGTGGTTTCAATAACCGCCACGGAAAATGGAAAAAAACCGCCACGGTAGTTCATTTGTGTAGTAGTGTTGCCCGCAACAACGGGTGGCGAGCCTCGGAAAGGCCGGGCGCACACTCGTGGGGCCACTCGACTTGGCCCGAGGCGGCCTGTGTCCTCCCGACTGCGGTAGCCGGCGGCGGCGATGGGGCGGCTCTGATGGCTGGATGCTCCGGCGGCTGTGAGAGGTAGGGAAAGCGGCGTGCCGGGTTCGCGTAGCGACGGCTGTTGGCATTTGTTAAGTGCTAAAAGAATATGAAGGATTCTCAGCGCCTTAGAAACACCTACCATTGTAGCTTTTCCATAGGATGAGTATTCTAGAGTATCGTATCCACGGGGAAGCTTTGGCTAAAGAATTCTAATAAGTCACAATCATGTATCCACTAACTTAGCAAACCACTAGACTATAGTGAGGGGGTAAATGGTCAAGGGTAAGTAAATATCAAAGCATAATATTCTAACTAAGATGTCAAAGACTAGTTAAACTAATCAAGAGGTCAAAGGGAGAGATCAAGGTTCCTGGGTATCTCTATTACTAGGGTTCTATGATAGCAATTACACTACTGCACTTTGGAGCAAAGGTTCCTTTCCAACTCTCGAAAAGACTGGGAAGAAGGTAGTTGGGAGAAGGCTGCCTAAAGCTCTCACGAAAACACCAATCCGAATGTGGTGGACTACAAAGGCCTTACAGAGCTGTCACCCCCAGGGGCTACCACAACTATTCCGTGGGATTGGGCGCAACCTCGGGTAACCTATAGCCTTGACACCATATCTACACTATAGATTACTACTCTAGCTACCATGAATAACTAGAGCACTCAATACGAGCGGAGATCCCATGCAATAACATAACAACTATGCTTAACCAATTATATAAAGATCATGGATGTTGTTGGGACACGGATCCCAAAATGACCATGGCGGAGGTGTTGCTCTCGGCGAAGAGCGAACGGAGATCTGCACTAACGCGAACCCCTATCTTTGTGTTCTCTTTCAGGCGAAGGTGATGGCCTGGGGACCTCCGCTTCACCGAGGCGAAGATGGCGACCCGGACCTCCGCTTGTTAGAAGGGCGAAGATACACCTTCGCGGCCCGGTGGGATCTTTCATCTTCGCCGAGATCTCATCCATCGCGACTTGGTGAAGCCCTCCATCTCCGATAGCTCCGCTGACCGGCGGCATCGGGCGGCGGAGATCACCACCTCCCGGAGCCGGGGAGGAGCTTCGCCGCGCAAGACCCGTGGGCTGAAGGACCCGCGGAGGTGCGAAGCCGGGCCGGGCGGAGATCCCCGACGGAGACCACGAGCGGGCGAACCGGCCGTCGGGAGGTCGAAGCGGCGTGACTTATCAAAAAGTACGGGCTCGCCCACGTGCGTTGTGTGTGTGTGCTCGCAAGAATATGCCGGGAACATTAGGGGCAAATCTGTAATCTTAGGTTCCCGTGCATTTCTAAACCTATAAATAGGGAGGAGTCCTCCTCGAGTCAAGTGGTTGGTGAATTCCATTTATGACCATTCTTTGCTTTAGCATTTGCAATTAATTCCCCGATTCGAACGACCTCACCCGGGGCACCGCCTGGGCGGAGGTTCATACCCGTGTTGAGACGCTTAGCCCAACATTGGCGCCCACCGTGGGGCTCGAACAGATAAAACCATGGCCCCACAAAAGAGAAAAAGAGCACCGCCACCAAAACAAAATCCCCACCCCACCAAAGAGTAACCGCGGGCGTAGCACGAGGAGCACCTACGCTACGGGGCTGAAGAAGAACCTCCGCTTGGTGAGGGATTACAAACGGAGGAAGAAGTGGGCGAAGATGAAGAAACGGTGAGCAAAGGGGGAGTCCCAATACAGGCACGGAGCTGCGCCAACGCAAGCCTCGCTACGTAAATCAAGAAAGAGACAAAGCGGCGAAGGCCTATGCGAGAATCTTCAAGGCACAACGAGGCATCCGCACAGGGCGGCCGAGATCGAGACAAGCGATGGCGCTCTGCAGGCGGAGATTCAAAGCTTGCAATTCATCGGTCGACCTCCAACAGCCCAACCGCCACGATCACCCTCCCGTCGATTCCGCTACCAAGTCACAATCGCTAAGCGGGCGGTGATTCAGAGCTTAAGCCCAATCCCTTGGTTGACCACAATGCTCTGCGGGGACCGAAGATCCTTCGACCCTAAGTCCCCATTGTCGGAAGGAATACGGCGAACACCATGGCCAACTAGATACAAGCCCACCCGGCTCCCAGATTCAATGGGAAGATGATCCTCATCGGTTCATAATGAGTTATGAGGCAGCAGTAGCCTCTGCAGGCGGCAACGATGCGGTACTAGCGAAGGCTTTCATAATCGCTGCTGAAGGGGATGCTTTGGCATGGTACTCCATGCTGAAACCTAGCACCATTTATTCATGGGAGAACCTTCGCGATAAAATACTAGAAAACTTCAAAGGCCTCGTTGTGCAGCCACTCACCTCTATGGACCTATTTCAATGCAAACAAGGCTACAACGAACCCTTGAAAGAATACTTCCAAAGATTCCTCCAACTCAAAGCGAAGGTCCCGAGGGCGTCCCGACCAAGTAGCCATAGACGCAGACCATCGAGGAGGCTCCGCCGGGACCATTCGCGGGAGAACTGGCGAGAAACAAGCCAAGAACAATGCGGTACCTCTGCGGCGATTCGAGATATGGATCCGCTCGGGGCCGAAGACTACAGGAAGAGACTGGAAGAGCTAAACATGGACAAGCAACAAGTCAAAGGCAGTAAGAGGAATCAGCCGACCGAACCTCCGCAACAGCAGCCCAAACAAGCACGGGGGCAGCCGGTCCTAACAATGAGTCGAGGGAGCCGGCCGGTTCACCACGCGAGAATCGAGGGGCAAGACCACCGGACATTGAAAACCGTGCCGGAGAAGGGACCCCGTAAAAACTGGAATAGGAAACCCGTAGCGGTTCTGCGCCATCCATGGCGAAAGAAAAGGGTCACTATACCAGTGGATTGCCCAGTCATTCTTCAAAGAAAGGGACAAGGCACTCAAGGGACAAAAGCGGTCGAATCCCATTAATAAACCCCCGCAATCGACAAGGGAGGTTAACAAAGCACTTACAACTACTCACGCTCAACCTCCTCACGCGCTCGGGGCAACATCGGCAGTATTGCCCAAAGGTACCCGTCCCTCTCCTCAAACCAAGTGCACCCCACTACTGCGCAAACGCCTATTACCCCACTTCTTACCAAAGATGGAGACCATCACCTCCACAATCGGTTCAAAACTACCTACCGGAATCGAGTATGTCTTACTCGAGTCCAAGACAACGCCTAACTTACATCGAAAACAGGGACTACCGCGGGGTGTGCGGCCGGCTAGCCAAGTATCGGGCCAAAGTCTACTACCGCCACCTCCGCCCGGGACCACCACCCACCGCTCCCATGAAAAATGAGCCAAACCCGGAAAACCAATACAATCCCCACACTCACGCCATCCATCGGAACAATAATGCCGATAGCGGAGGGTCTTCGATGGAACACCTAAACCAAAAAACAGAAAAAGGACCACCTCCGCTGGTAAATAACGTGGCGGTTCAACCCTCGGTCGATTTGGAGAATGGTGAAGACTCCCATCACCTTCTCGGAAGCGGGATCTCGGATTGGAAAGCTACCCTCACGTTGACGCGATGGTGATCCAAACAAATATAGCAACATGGGAAATGAAAAGAGTTAAATCGACACTTTGGAAGCTCACCGATATAATCTTCGCCAACGCTTTTTTGACAAAATGGGTTTCAATAGGAATCGGCTACACCCGTCGATTCACCACTCATAGGGTTCGGCGGAAGACAAGTACGTGGCCCAGGGAAAAATAGTTCTACCGGTGTCCTTCGCAGGAGGAGAAGAGTGCGAGCAGTACATAACCTTCGACATCGTCGACGTCTACTCTCATACAATGCTATTTTTGGCAGAGGATTCACAAACAAATTCAACGCCGCCATTCATATGGGATACTTGTGTATGAAAATTCCCAAGACTACACGGTATCATCACAGTACATGGGAGCCAGAAGGAAGCCAGAAACATAGAAAAGGCTATATACCGAAGCTCACGAAATGTCAATTCAAGAGAATTAAAGAGCGAAAGGCCCGGACCCTCCGCACATGAAGAAAGAACAAACAAAGCGCCAAAGGACAGCAAAAAAACAAAGAAGATACAAATAGACGAAAAACCCCGATCACACAAAGTAACAATCAACGCAAACTTGCCAGCGGAAGAAGAAAAAGAACTGGCGGAACTCCTCGTCAAAAACAAGGAAACCTTCGCTTGGTCAGCAGTGGACCTCCGCGGAGTAGACAGGCAAACCATCGAACATGTCCTAGACATAAACCCCAAGATGAAGCCAAAAAAGCAACGACAGAGAAAGATGTCGGAGGACAGAATACTAGCAGCTCAAGCGGAGGTTCAGAGGCTGCTTGACGCCAAAGTGATCAGGGAAGTCAAGTACACCGAATGGCTGGCAAACGTTGTCCTCGTCCCAAAGAAAACATCAGGAAAAATGAGGATGTGCATAGATTTCACTGACCTCAACAAAGCAACAAAGAAAGATAACTACCCTCTACCCAGAATAGATACCTCCGTGGACAAGGCAGCAGGGTGTCGAAGGTTCTCCCTGCTCGACTGCTACTCAGGTTATCATCAAATCTGGCTCAGAAAGGAAGATGAAGAAAAAACAAGTTTCACCACACCATTCGAACATACTTGTTTCGTAAGAATGCCGAGGGATTGAAAACGCCGGTGCAACCTTTCGCCGTAATGACGAGGAAAGTCCCTCGAGGATGCAAATCTCCAAAAACATGATTGCGTACGTAGATGATCTAATAGTCATAAGCAAAAGAGAGCAAGATCACATCTCCGACTTACAAGAAACCTTCGCCAACTTAAAAAGTCGAGGCCTCAAAATGAACCCTGGAAAATGTGTATTCGGGGCAACCAAAGCGAAAATCCTAGGTTATATCGTCAGCTCCGAGGGAGTTAAAGCCAACCCAGAAAAAACAAAGGCAATCAGAGATATGGCGGAGCCAAAGACAAAAAAAGAGAAGTACAAAAGCTAACAGGAAGAATCGCAAAGACTGAATAGATTCATCTCCAAGTCGGCAGAGAGAAGCCTCCCCTTCTTTTCAGTCCTCGGGGAAAAGCACAATTCAAATGAGAAAAAGAGCAAGCGGAGGCATTCGCAAAACTCAAAGAATATATGCAAGAGCGACTCACGATAAAGATGCGGCGAGGACAAGCCCATACTCTTGTATCTCGCGGAAGACGGACTACGCCATCAAATAAAAGATAGCGGTGCAAGAGAAGACAAGAAAGTGACCGTATCATTCAACTCCCAAAGATACTATGTCTCCGGAGGCACTCTCGGGAGCCAAAATCAACTACGGAGGTAGAAAAGATAGCATACGCTCTCTTGACTGCATCGAGAAAACTCAAGCATTATTTCCACTCGTACAAAATAGTAGTACCCACGCCACGGCCGCTAGCGGAGGTTCTAAGAAACAAAGAAACATCGGGCGTAATTAGCAAGTGGGCAGCGGAACTCTCCCAGTTTGAAATAACCTTTGTCCACGTGATCCGCGTCGATCCCAAGTGCTAGCCGACTTTCGTAGCTGAATGGACACCACACAAAACATAAAGGCCAGAATGATCGGTCGGAGCTCACTACTACAAAAGGGGATATATAGTAACGCCAACTTGTGTTACTATAGGTTGGAAAAAGTGTTACTAGCTCATTAGTAACACATTCTATTTTGTGTTCCAATTGCCTATGTTACTATAGAATGGTTTATTATAACACATTATACTTGTCTACAGAACACTTCTTTAGTGTTACAATGATTTTTGTTGTAACACTTTTTGTTTCTCTGAGGAACACTTGTTTAGTGTTACAATGATTTTTGTTGTAACACTTTTTCTTTCTACAATAACACTTGTTTAGTGTTACAATGATTTTTGTTGTAACACTTTTTCTTTCTCTAGTAACACTTCACAATATTATAGAGTACATAGTTTGCAACACATTTATTTATCTATTGGAACATTCGCCTTTGTGTTACAGGGATGTCGGTTTGTAACACTTTTTTAGTTCTAGTAACACATGTACGTTATGTAGAGCACAATATGGTTTGCAACATATTTGGATTGAAACACCTTTTATATCTATTATAACACTTTTTATTTCCATCATAACATATTCGGATTATGAAACAAATATTTATTTCGCTTATATATGTGGCACATGGATTATTATATAATCACACAAATATGACACATTGCAAAAATCACATAAACCACACATTTCCATAATCATACATGATCCATGGATTGTAGAAATGATTTCAAACATATAGTTCTTGTTCAAAACAAATCATAATATATGTACATAACGATGTGTTTCTAGAGAGGAAACACACATAGTCCATATTAGAAAGAAAAATTCAAGAACTAGCTAGGATTCCTAAAGTCCATTTCTTCTTCTTGTGCACCTTGATGTAGGAATTCAACCATTAATCATTTCAACCTGCAAAAGAAAATGTAAGTTGTAGCACTACAAATTAAGCCACAAATGTACATTGATGTATAGTTAGGAAATGTAGTTTTGAACATACAAACATTAAAGGCCAAGCAATATGGTGCTTCCAGTATGCATTAAGTTTAATCCTTTCTTTTTCTTTGTACCTCCTCTTCCCACTAAACAAATGTTGAATATAATAAAGTACATTATTTGGAATAGTGAATACTCAGATATAGATATAGAAGAGTAAATTATATGTTCATTCCAATACCTTTAGGTTTTTTTTGGTTTTGGATTTGGATGGCTCTCTGTTGGACCTGGTAGACGCTAAAGTGGCCAGCCTCTCCTTTGTCACAAACAAGCTAATCATCGTTTTGCTCTCACACTCGTTAAGTATCTCCATCAGTTCATGATCTTGTTCCATTACAACCAAGCTATCTTTTTCTCTTGTAGTATAATGTGAGTCGATTGCTGAGTACCCATACTCATTGATCGAACCAATCAAGTCGAAGTAGCATATCTTATCTCTATCCATTTCTATTTGCACATGTTTCTCTCCTTCAACTGCTCCATGAAATTCAAGATTTATGGTCCAATTATCCACCGCCATGGTTGCGCAATCTCAATAAAATATAGCACCTGTAGAAAAATAAGAATAAATAAAATAGAATACTAACAATTATACTTAAGTGCAGATCTGTAATGTTATTTGAACTTGAAGGTTGACAACAAATAAAGTGCTATATTTCAGATATAATGGTCAAGAGGATGACATTAGCTTTATCTACAATACTTTTGTTTTTGCTTAGGTATGTAAAGATTTGTTGTTCTGCATGTACTCTGTTCACAACATTGCCTAGCTGTGCTACAACTTACATGGCAGGGTGTAAAATATGATGCAAACTGCACATATTTGCAAACTGAAAGTTACAGCTACTGAAAAGCTAACTTTAAGAATACTTAGTGATATATTAAACTACTAAAACTTCTGTAAGTTATATGAGCCATCTATATTCTCATGACTCTTGGTTTGAAATTTTTTTCAAGACACTGAATATCTAACAAGCTCCATCGTAGGCAGAGGATCAAGTATATATATGTACAAATGACTTCACTGATAGAGATAGCTAACAGCACCCAATTCATGAGAATTTTAAAATAAATAAAGGGTCATTTTTAGACCAAGTAACTGAATAATTGACTGAAAACTGCAAGTTGGCAGGGCATATGACTCCACCGCTACAAGCTGGAAGCAAGCAATCGAAACTAATATGATCAAGCACATATCTGATGACTCAATGAAGTTCTGAATTTGTTCCAACAGACCTGTTGCTGTTCTGAATTTTGGAATTTCAGAACCCCACAGGAAGCAAGCAATCGTGTTGATTCTAATTCTACAGAAATGTGATTAGCACTCAGGAAGCACAACAAATAAATATTATTAAATTAAATTGTAAAAGATAGAAACGTCAAAGAACTGAAGAAGAAAAAGGGGAAGAAACGAACAATAGCAGGCTGCTACTACCATAGTGATAGTGATAGGCCATATACTACATACCAGTAGTGTTTAATAACTAGGATAAGGCCCATTAGCAGACTAGAACCTTGGCATTGAGTACCTGAGAGGCATGGGGTTCCGCGGCGGACTGGCCCAAAGGCAGCACCGAGGACATTCTCCAATCCATCTGCGTGGTGACGGATGTGATGGGGTTGCCGGTGATTTGGAGGGCTGGTGATTTGGGAATTCGATGGGATTGTGTTTTGGGAGAGGACGAAGACAAATTATTCACGTACCTAGCGATCCTGGCTGGACGGACGAACTGATCCCACCGCCAAGAGCATGGATCAGCCTCCGGCGGTCGGTCCTCTCGGTATGGATTAGCAACTCAACTAGCTCCGTTCCATTCGCCGCCGCGCGCCGCTCGGCCTTCGAGCCGAGTCAGTTACTCAGTTTGTGGGAATGTGGAGGGAGTTGGAGTTTTTCAGCTAGATCCGATTATTGGATACGACCGAGTCACCGAGAGCGGGCAAGTGTTTGGCGGAGGGAAAAATTTGGTGGGAAATATTTTCCGTCAATTTTTTTGAGGGAAACTAATGTTCCGTGTATCTTGAATCTAGATATCCGGTGCTTATCAATCTGTAAGTTCTAGCACAAGTTTATAACACAAATTATTTTTTTAGAAATTATTTATGTACGAGTAGTTAAAAAATTGATGACATCAATATACAGTCCTTATGTCTAAAAAATATACTAATAGCTTTCGCTAATGTACAATTTACTTTTACATTTACATCATGAGTGAAACCTATATTGGTTTTGTGATCTGAACATTAACCAACAAATGAAATTTATTTTTATAAAAATAATAATGATATCAATTTAATGTGACCAATATTATTATTATTATTATTATTATTATTATTATTATTATTATTATTATTATTAATGAAAATGAAAAAGAGTTCCATATAAATTTAAAGCTTTATATTTAAGTGAAAGCATGCTTTGATTTTCTTAAAATTTAGGGCCCTACCATGTATTTTGTTAAGCTCGTTGAAGTCCGAAGAAGGTGCAAGGGACCTTAGTTGATATGTGGAATTCCACTCCAAGAAGCCGCTCAGCTATCCAAAGGTACCGGCTTAAGCCGGTTCTAGGCGGTGAAAGCGCCCCGCCTAAATCGTGTCTACACACGCCTAGGCCAAGCTAGGCTACTCCAACCAGCTAGAGTTGTACATTTGCCCGCGGCCAGCGGGCCGCCTGGCCCGACCGAGGCATGGTTCGCCCGGGATGAAGCGGGCCACGGCGCACGACCCGATCGCCGTACGCCATGGGCCATCGCCCCAACCCGTGGCACGGGGCTGGTCCGCCCTGCGCCCGTGGCGGGCCGACCGCTAAGTCACAGCCCACACACTCTTTTCCTCGCTATTAGCCCGTCGTAACCCTAAACACATCACTCATAGTTTCATAAACACTTTGTGAGATATATGGTTTTACGACTAGTGTTTTTCTAACACTTTCTAAAATGGAAAAATGACTCATACAAAAAGTGTAGATCTTGATGAGTTCTAACACCCTTGCATTCAAAAGTTTTTTTGAGAATACGCCGTTTAGTGCTCCGTTGACCAAGGTTTGACCAAGTCAAACTTTGGTCATTTTAAAAATGGCACCTCCAAGCTAATTTTCGAAAACTCCAGATGGCTTCAAATCGAAAAGTCACGAATCGTGTTTTGTAGATCTCCTCAAGATCTACATTTGCTATTGAGTCAACTTTTCATTTTTTTGGACTTTTGACGCCCAATTTTGAATTTTAAATTTTTTATGGCTCGAAACCGGTTTTGAAGCCCAAGACAATCCCTCGCTTGAAAAGTCACGAATACCAAAACTTTATAACTCATCAAGATCTACAATTGTTACTCGGGTCATTTTTGTTTTTGAGAAGGCGTTCAAAAAGTGTGTAGTTCAAAACAAAGTTCCGAAAACTCTCTACGCATACATATATAGTTTTACGACTAGTGTTTTCTAACACTTTTTAAAATGGAAAATGACTCATACAAAAAGTGTAGATCTTAATGAGTTCTAACACCCTTGTATTCAAAAGTTTTTCTACAATACGCCATTTAGCTCTCCGCTTGATCGTGGTTTGACCAAGTCAAACTTTGGTCATTTTAAACATGGTACCTTCGAGCTAGTTTTGAAACTCTTCAAACTCTAGATGGCTTCAAATCGAAAAGTCATGAATAAGTGTTTTGTAGATCTCTTCACGATCTACATTTGCTATTAGAGTCAACTTTTCATTTTTCGACTTTTGACGCCTCAAAATTTAATTTTTGAATTTTTCAAGGCTCGAAACGGGTTTTGAAGCCCTAGACAGTCTCGTTTGAAAAGTCACAAATACCAAATGTTCATCTCATCAAGATCTACAATTGTTATTCAGGTCAAATTTGAACACATGAACAGATGACCAAAGTCAACATCATAAATTGATAGATCAAAATTTTAGAAAAATTTTGCAAAAAAAAAAAAACCATCAAATTCGAGTTAGCACGAGGGAGAAAGACTACATACAAGTTATAACTAAAGATTAAAAGAGAAATTGTTCTTGTTCATGTTCTTGATGTTTCTATGTGCCTCAATTCTACATCAACGTGTATTTGCTTAATAAGGCAAAAAATTTCCACTTCTATCTCAAAAGGAAGTATGGTGTAGTGGAATTACTTAGTATTTACTCAAAGAGATCTCAAGTTTGATCCCCATGTGTCGCATTTTTTTTTTTCAGTTTGATTTACGTGTTTTTATGGCGTTCAATTAATAAAAAGAAATAAAAGATTCTAAATTACTCAAACTGATGCTTGTCCTAGTGGTCAGCGCTGTTCACTTTTGTTCTAAAGGTCTCGTGTTTCAAATCCCCAAGCAAGCAACTTTTTGCAATTTAGTTGGATATACGAGAATTTATTGCATTCAGGTGATAAAACGAAATAAGACACCCCAATACAACACAAAGTGATGCTTGTCCTAGTGGTCGAGTGCACTTTTTGTTCCAAAGGTCACAAGTTCAATTCCACAATCAAGCAAATTTTTTGCAATTTACGTTTGTGACACTCTATTTCATCACAAAACCATGCAAACAACGCCTATTTCATCACAAAACCATGCAAACAATGTCACAAAACATGGGAAAATGCAAAAGGTCTTTTGGGTAGTACAGAGACATTACATTTTGTGACAACATTTGGTGCCTTTATGTGACAAAAAGAAAATTGTCGTCACAATAGTTATGGTGCATGCAATTTATCGACGACCCAAAAAAATAGTCATATTATGGTACATTATATGACGAAATCAAGTCCTCGTCACGAGGAAATTTGTCATAAAAAGATAGATTTCTTATAGTGAGTGTGCAACATTTTGAGGTCTATTTTTTTGAAGTTGACGATTAGAGTCCCAAAACCATGGAGTGTGACAATTACAGGTCCCCGGATAGCAACTTTTTTTCGTGCTAGGGAAAGCAAGCGGCGGGAGCGTGATTCGAAGACATCTGTATCCACCGTGAGGGAACATGTGCGCACGAAAGTGTGGGCAATGTGAAGAGTCTACACGGACGATTGTTGTACAAATCTTTGTAACACTTGGATCAGAACATTATTTTGTGTTACTACATGGCGTATATTTGTAACATACTTTATATGTTCCATTTATGTGTTACAACGTAGTGTTCTACTTGTAACATTCAGCTTGTAACGCTAATTTTGTGTTACTAAAATTATTGTCGCGAACACATTTTTATGAAAAAAGTGTTTTGTGTTACAACCGAAGTCCAGAACACTCTATTTTGTGTTACTTGTGAGATTTCATTGTAACACATTGATGAATATGTTACAAAAAAAGTGTTACAATATCCTTGTTGTGTAGTAGTGGGCGTGGACCGGTTTATACGAGATGGCGATGGGGCGTAAACGGAGCAGAGCCTCCCGCGATCATAATGTCACCACGGGGTGTCAAATCATACTTCGCTACAAGATTGGAATGCCCGTAGACAAATAACACAGCCCGAGTACGAAGGGCTCATACTAGGACTCACAAAGGCGAAGGCCTACGGGGCAAGGCCGGGTCGAAGTCGAATCAGACTCAATGCCGCCGCGGACCAAGTGGAAAAGGAGTGTATGGCCGTGAGAGCCTAACTCGTAAATTACCTAGCGGTGGTCGAAAGCAATGGAACAAAGATTCCAAGGCTTCACAAAGTGAAATTCATCCCGCGAATGCGTAACAATGAAGCGGATACCTTAGCTAAGGCGGCAAAGAAACAATCTCCGCATGCCCCGTAACACCATCTACAACGTGGCGCTGCAAGCCGGCGTAAACACCAAAAGCATTCAAAAATGTTATGCCGGGTAGAAGGCGAAAGATTGAGACAAGCAATAGTTGACAACCTAAGCAATCTAAGCTACCCGTAAAACGACGGAGGCGGCGAATCGGAAGCACGAAAGCAAGAAACTACACCCTCATCGATGGCCAACTCTTCAAAAGGGGACTAGTACAACCAATGCTCAAGTGCATCTCGCAAAGCGAAGGTCTAGAATTACTTAATGAAATACATTCGGTGTGTGCGGATCTCACATCGCCCAAGAGCTCACAAGAAAGGCCATCCGTCAAGGTTTCTATTGGCCAACACACATAAAAAGACGCCCGGAAATCGTTGAAGACATGCGAAGCTGCCAAAACTTTGCACCAAACCGGAAAAAGCCCCTCGCCGAAACACAAGTAATACCTCCGACTTGGCCATTGCAAAGGTGGGGAATAGACATTGTCGGCCCATTGCCAACAAAATAAGCAAGGGAAACAAATACGCTATCGTAGCGGTCGAATACTTCACGGATGGATAGAAGCAAAACCACCGGGCGAAGATAACTTTAGGATCTATCATCAAGTTCTATTGGCAAAACATAATCTGCAGATTCGAGTTCCAAGAATGATAACGATCGATAATCGGCAAGCGGTTTGACTTCGGGGCATATCGAGAGAATTGTAACCAAATGGGAACAAAGATAGCCTTCGCATCGAGTCTACCACCCAGAGTCCAATGGAGCGAAGGAAAGGGCAAATGGAATAATATTCTCCAGCAGTATCAAAAACCCTATTCAACCTCCTCAAGGCAAGTGGGCGTATGAACTACCCAAGGTCATCTCGGTCCCATAACACAACATCTTCAAGAAATACCTGATTCACTCCATTCAAGCTTATGTATGGAGAAGAAGCAATGCTACCGGAAGAATTAAAGCATGAAAGCCTCCGCGTCATGAAGCAGAAAAATGGCCAAAGATGAAGAATATGCCAAAGAAACACTCGAACAAACAAGATTGGAGGCCATTGAAAATATACGAAATACCAAGCGGAGACAAAAAATGGAGAGATGGCAAGGTCCGCAAAAAGAATATCGAGATGGAGACTTCGCGGCTCGGAAGGAAACCAAACGCTTCAACAAAGAAAAATCGCAAGCAAAATGGGATGGCCCATACATCGCAAAAGCAACATCAAGACAAGGAGCCTTCCGCCTAGTTGATGGGGGAGGGAAACACCTCCGATCACACGTGGAATGTGGACAACCTCCGCAAATACTACATGTAAGGCCATCCTCCACAAATGTAAGCGGAGGACGGCTATTATTTTACTTTTTAGCAAAGTAGCATTAGGTTTTACAGTTTTTACAATTCAGGTTTCGCACTCTTTTCCTCACAGGGGAACTCCTAGTGGAGGTGAGGTTTTTAATGAGGCGAGACTATTGTAAAATCCTCTAAAATATAAAGAGGAATTTCTCCCCAACACAGAAAGAAAAGCGAAAGTCGAAAGTGACTAGCAACGAAGTCACATAATTCGACCAAACCAAAAATACTAACGCGAGGACATTTTCCCTGATAGAACGCGAAGGTTCTAACCCAAAAATGACCTCCACGCACTCTGAGTAGCGGTCTTGAAAAACCCTCAAAAAAAGCCCTACCCGAGCGTAGGCATCGAGGTGGCACAAAAGAACGTGCCAACTATTAAAAAGCTGAAAAAAGACCTGTCCAACTCAGGCATCAGCGAAACCTCCGCCAACAAAACAAACAAGGAGAATGAATCTAAAAGTGATAATACAGCGTAGATATTATTATCCCTTATCATATTCACAAAGTACAAAGGTGCTCGACATTGTTCTGTCGAAGCCTCTAACATCTCCGCGAGAAGATGGTACGCTGGTAGCACCGACTACTACAAAGGGTGGAAACGCATACGCCAAGAAGGCTAAGAAGGTAAACCACACCCCTAGGCTAGGCAACCGCTTCACGCCGTTCAAACAAGAGAGCCTCCGCCAGTGTTGACGCGTCCTCTCATGCAGCCTGCAGACCGCCATAGGGCATCCCCAACTGAACCGACCTCCGATAGGAGAGTCCGCAGCAGACCTGAAGAAGCTCTAGTGGAGCCAACACCAAGAGCCGACTCCCGAACACGCCAGCCGAGATCAACACCACCGTAGCTCATCGCCAAGAATTGATAGTACACAGTGCAAGAGTTAATAGCTCCGTGCTGTTTTTAGTCCGGGCTTCCAAACAAACGAATAGGGAGGTAACAAAGAACAATGTCTACGCTACCAGATATCACGAATCCTCACCCTCGTCCCAAAGACACCCAAACAAGCCACCACTAGAATAACCCATCTTAACCTAGATAGGCGTAGGGTAGCGGAACCGGGTAGATTATATACTAACCAAGTCCACCTAATACACCAACCAAAGGATCTAAAACCAATAAATCTACTTGATTACTTGGGCACTATAAAACAAGCCCAAACCCCCACCACTCAACCACCCACCCGGGAAAATCATCAAATGTACGACCTCGGAACCAACAGATGGGTGAAGATGTTGACCTCCGCCACCACATCCTCGAACAAAATGAGACCGAGTGAGAAGTCGTAAGAAGCCAAGCACTTGGGCAGGTCAAGGGGAGACCGCGTAAGAATTGTAAACATCCCCCGTAGCCTTAAAACCCTATCTAAAACCCAAGTGAGAGATCCTTGGCGAAGACCATGGAGTACACCAACAAACAAAGACTTTCCACACGTGTAGCGGAGGTCCACCGATAAATAAGATGGACCCTGACAGACACGGTTACCGCGAAAGAAAAAGAGACCGGATTGGCGCTGCAAACAAGTGACTACCCTACTGGCCAAATACACAAGCGGAGGCCTAAGCAAAACAATAAAACAAAACAAATAATGTAATAGATGAAGTAACCCTAGTGCAATTTAGCAATCTCCGCTTTATTCATATAACATGTACCCGTGCAAGAGTTATCATTACATCGAATAAATATCACAAAGAACAACCGGGCGAGACCCCTCCCATGCTACATCGTTTGTAAAGGCCATACGCTCATCCCCTAAATCAAACAAAACGTCTTCATACATTTCATCCACACTAGGGTTGGCGAAGGTATCCTTCCAAAAGAGCCAAAGACCTCCGTCAACGTAAACACCATCCCGATAAAAACACAAGGGATTAACTTCCTGCAAGCAGCACCTCATCGAACTCTTGCAGAGAGAGTTTTGGTTCAAGCAAAACGTCGATTCCATTCAACTTGAAATTCATTAACTTTTTACAAGCGGAGGTTTCCTCCGCCGCAAAAAAGCGCAAGCGACTCAAACTTAAAAAAATAAGAAACCTAAACTATCTCCACCTCCGCATCCTCATCGGTCCGCGACCCTCGTGAAGATTGGAGCCCAAGGGGAGTAGCCCCCTCGGAAAGTTCTCCATGCTGACTCGACCCGGAGGCGAGTCTCCGTCGAAGCACCACCCTAAAGAAAAGAGAGAAAAATCATCACATTTTGGCAAATCAATAAAAAAGCTAATTCCAAAACACAAGCCAAGGACCAAAAGAAAATTACACGGAAAGGGAGCGAGCCAAGGACGCAGCCTCCGTGCGCCCGTGGACCGCCGTAACCTCTTCATAAACGAAGCCCTAACTTTAGGGCTCCGTCGCCAAGCTCGCAAGGCGAAAGGTTGGTGCGCCTCCTTCACCCGAACCCGGCGACATCTCACGCAGCCCTCACTAGAGAGAATGCGGGGCGTGTTTGTCGCCGCGGATCGGGCACCTGCATCGGATACCTTGAAACGCCCGGAAGCTTGGCGAAGTTCCTTGACATCAAGCCAATGCACCGGCACTACCTCCGTCCGTGAGGGGCGGCGTCACCACCGCCCCAACGGACGTCACGGCCTCGGCATATTGGCGGGCGGCGGAGGTGCTAGGCGCGTAAATCGGCGTCGGTACCCTCGACGACGGCGGATTGGCGGCGCGGCGATGAAGTCAAGCTAGCATTGGCCTCTTCAAGTTTCGGCTTGACTTCGCGAAGAGCCTTCTCGGCCTCCTCCGCGCGAACCGCAAGGGCATCCTGGCAGCCTCTTTGGCCCCGCGGTGGCCTCGTTCGACGGAGATCCCGCTCCGATCCACCGCGACTTCAATGCCTTCTTCTCCTCGGACCAGCCCGAGGGACCTTCGTCTTCGACTCCGGCAATATTTTGTCACGCGCCACAAGTTCTGCGTGAACCTTGGCGCGAACACACTCAAGACTCGTGGTCATCTCGCACAAACAAGTGTCGACCTCCGCCAAAACCAAAACGAAAAGAAAGACAAATAAAAGAAAGCAAAATGTCTCCGCACCGAGAGGCTTTTGGTCGATGGCCTTGTTGAAAACCTCGCATACACATCTCCTTCTCAAAAATATTTAAGAATATCGTCTAAATCGGGAAGATAAGCAAGCGCCTACATAATTGCAAAACAGAACATGGAAAATTAGGCGAAGCATAGATACTTACTCAGATCACCCTCCGCAACAACGCGAGGAGGACTTGCAACTAGACCGGGGTAGCTCCGCCAACACCTGGTATAAAGAAAAAAAGACAACGTTAACCGAGCAATAACGCAACAAGATCAAACTCGAGAAAAAAAGCGAACGGGCTTTTACCCTCAATGGCGTCGTGAGGAAGGACCGTGCGGAGCGCCCCTAACACTTCCGCGGCCTTCGCGGCCTTCGCGTGGAGCTCTCGGTCTCGAACACCCCTGCCCCGGACGCGCCATGAATTTCCTGCGGCCGGGGCGGTAACAATTACCACGGCGAGCGGAAGAAACAAATCTTCAAGGCGAGATAAAACAACTACCTCATGCTCCATAATCCCAACGAGGGACCTCAACTCCCGGCTCGGGGCGCTCTCGGCTCCGTGACTCGGCGGGCTATCGCTAGAAGCGGGCAAACCGGCCATTGGGTCCGCCATGGCGTTCGACATAGTCGACATCGCCCTGCCCTCGAAGGCCGGCGGCACTCGTTGGCGGTAGGAGAAGAGAGCCCGACCCTAAGCACGGCCAACCCCACCACCGCCAACTAAGGCCTCGGCACACGGGAAGAGAGCCAGCGGGGGGAACTTCAACTCACGGGGCTCCTCCACCCGCGGCGGCAATCGGCGCTGGTCCCCCTTCAGCGCGACTTGCTTTTGACCCGGCTGGCCAACCAAGCGCTTTTCTTTTGGCCTCCTCCTTGGCCGTCGCGGCGGCGGAGGGGAGGAGGCGACGGAGGTGCTCTCTCAACCTTGGTCTTCTTCGATCTTCCTCAAGTATGAGGAGAGGCCCTCCTCTTATTGGCCCGTCGGGCGCGCGGCGGTCCGCCTCCTCGGCCGCTTTCTCCAACTTAGCGGCCTCCTCCGCCTCCGTCGCTCAATCTCTGCGAGGACCTTGCCCGGGAATCTTGTGATTCCGTGGATGACCCCATCTCTTCGAAGGCGCGGTTCAAGCCGAGGCATATTCCCCGCTTGTGACCTCCGCGCGAAAACTCCTTCGTCGAGATAGGGCCCAAAATTTCTTGGGCTTCCATCTCAACCCGCATAACAAAAGCGTCGGGCCCGATATCTTCGGGCAGCCGAGCTCCAAGGCGCGGGCATGGGACCATCTCCGCGTCCCCAAAGACCGGAAGGTTCACCCTCTCAACAGGTGATGGCCGCCTTATGCGGCATTTGCGGCCGGAGACCTTCCCGCCTTGCGAGATCTCCTCCACAAGATCTCGGCCGCCGAATACTTGCACGCGAGAAGAAAGGCTTCGCGACTCTTCTTCCTCTTCTCCGTGGAAGTGGTTTGGATCCGGTCGAGGACAATGTCCATTTGGGACAAGCTTCGACGCGAAGGGGTAGCGACAAATTATTTCGTCGTCGACATTCCTCTCAATCCGCGAAGACTTAGCATAAAACCAATAATCCATCCAACCCGGTTCCCACTTGTTCTTACGGGCGTAGGAGATCTCCGTCTTCTCTCGGTGGCGGTGGCGGCGCGGCTGAAAGTGCGACATCAAACTGCGGCCTCTTCTCGCCCCGTCGGCCATCTTCCGGGCTTCGGCTGCTTGTGGAGCTCGTGATAAATCGGCGGAAGGTGTTGGTGTCCTCCTCCCCACCGTAGGACTCACAGGCCCACACGAACCGCCAAGGCGAGGAACGCATGGGGAGTAAGTTGGTGGATCTCGGACTTCATACGACTCGATCACGAACGCAGAACGGTAGCCGTGGGAAGGCGGAGACCACACTTGAAGAAGTCTTTAAAAAACGATGCCCCACGCCTTCTGCGGCTCCGGAAGCTCGAGAACGGCCGCCTTTGGGGAAGCTTCACCTCATGGTTGGCCCCGATGAAACCCTTCAACAAGGTCATCGAGCATCGCTGAGTCATCTTCGACGGACCAAGCTCGTGCGTGATGTCGACGCCCTCCTCGCCATGAGATCTCCGATGGAAGCCTCGGCGTCGAGAGGCTCTCTTCCAAATCTTGAGCACGAGAGCCGCCCAAAGCATGCACTCCTCGTGAGGCGGGAAACCGGGCGGGCGATACGGGAGAAGCTCCGCGTATGGTCCAAACAGCTCCCGACGGGGTAGCGGCCCCTTATACTATGCAAACTAGGGCGGGCGCGCATGCAACTAAGCCAAATGCAAAAAATAGCGAAGGCGAGAGAGCAAGAGAGCGAACAGCAAGGCAAGCGAGCGAAGGTGTGCAAAAGTGGAAAGCGGTGAAAGCGATGGCGGGGAGTAGCCCTCCCGGTCAAGGGAGGTGCCTTTTATATCCGCCCCGACCCTTCGCATTCGAGAAAAAACCGCGTGGCGACCAGCGGGCGGTAACGGTCACCTCAACCTCGGGAGAGACGCCTTTACGTCCGTTGCGACCCCGACGCCTCGTATTCTTCAGCGCGAAGGTCCCTCGCGTAGCCGTCGGGGGGGAAGGAACCTCAACACCTCCGTGCCAGCGGTGTTGAGAGCGAAGGCACGGCTCGCGTGTGGCCCTCCGCCCTCGGGGGGCTGTTGGGACACGGATCCCAGCGACCATGGCGGAGGTGTTGCTCTCGAAGCAGCGAGCAGTCTGCACTAACGTGAACCCCTATCTTTGTGTTCTCTTTTCAGCGGCCCGAGGTGATGGCACTGGGACCTCCGGCTACCGAAGGCGAAGATGGCGACCGCCGGACCTCCGCTTGTTAGAAGGCGAAGATACACCTTCGCGGCCTGGTGGGATCTTTCATCTTCGCCGAGATCTCGTCCATCGCGACTTGGTGAAGCCCTCCATCTCGATAGCTCCTCCGCGACCGTGGCATCGGGCGGCGGAGATCACCACCTCCGACAGGCCGGGAGGAGCTTCCCCCCAAGACCCGGGGCTGAAGGACCCGCGGAGGTGCGGCCGGGGCCGGCGGAGATCCCCCCCGAGCGGAGACCACGAAGCGGGCGAACCGGCCGTCGGGAGGTCGAGGCGGCGTGACTTACTGAAAGTACGGGCTCGCCCACGTGCGTTGTGTGTGTGCTCGCAAGAATATGCCGGGGAACATTAGGGGCAAATCTGTAATCTTAGGTTCCCGGGCATTTGTAAACCTATAAATAGGGAGGAGTCCTCCCCGAGTCAAGAGGTTGGTGAATTCCATTTATGACCATTCTTTGCTTTAGCATTTGCAATTAATTCCCGATTCGAACGACCTCACCTGGGGCACCGCTGGGCGGAGGTTCATACCCCGTGTTGAGACGCTTAGCCCAACAGATGTAAATAGAGAAGATAAATATATGAAGCATAAATCTTCTAAAGATAAGATATGAAACATACCAATCTCTGTAGACATCTCCAGAACCAAAGTATAGCTCAACTCTCCTTTAGTCTTGATTAGATCTAAGTTAGATCTAATCTACTTCTAATTACATAGCTAATCTACTTCTAATTACATGGCTAATCCTCTTCTAATCTTCTTCTAATTCACTAATCCCTTAGAGAGAGGTTATCCTTACTTTGGGATACCTCTACAACTAAGAGATAATGAAATAGAATGAATTAGAATGAGTTAGGGTTTCACCCTGGGGTCAGGGGGTCTTCTTATATAGGCCTTGGCGATGAACGATAGCCCTTGGATCAAACCGACCTTGGCAACGGTGTAGATACAACCTCAATGTCGGTGGTAAACCGACATACAAAGCTGAGCCTGATTGGCTACTGTAGCCTAGCGGCCGCCCGGACCCGATTTAGGCCGGCCGCCAGGCCCCTGTGGCCTCTCGGTCTCCCGTTTGTTCTGGTGTCTTCTGGTACCTTCTAGAGTGTTTTAGTCCACTTTTCGGGTCGAGTTGCTTCACGGTTAAGTTTGGTCTTCATATGCCTTGTATATTCCGGAACCTTC
This sequence comes from Hyparrhenia diplandra, assembly GCA_015847255.1. Lineage (NCBI taxonomy): Eukaryota > Viridiplantae > Streptophyta > Magnoliopsida > Poales > Poaceae > Hyparrhenia > Hyparrhenia diplandra. The sequence goes on along the minus strand of JADLZK010004885.1, from coordinate 71,757 downwards.
TCAATTATTCTCTGCAATTATCTATTAAGTCCCTGGAAAGTCATAAATCACCAAAGCTCATGGAATTATGTTAGTTAACCCCTAGTCTATGTTGATATTCATTTTACACCCTTATTTCATGCTTAGTTGACTATTAATATTATGCTATAACAGGTGTCAACAAGTTCCCCCAAGCTTACCTCTTGCTAGTCTCTTAGCAAGACACATAAAATTATTTTAAACTACTTACTTGGATCAGGAGTTGCTACAACGCTATCACACCTTTAAAGTACACATGCTTTCAAACAAAATTTCTCTCCGGATAAAGATAAACTTTTTAAAGCTTCAACTTATTCAAATACCTCTTACCTTTTGGTGCTTATATCTTTTTCTTCATTCTTGGGTAATTGAAAGATAGAACAAATCAAGTCAAGCACTAAATCTCAAACTCTTTTGATCAAGCTGTCCTTCTGGAGTTTTTGCTAGTTTTCAAATAAAACTCAAAGTTCCTCAGTATGACTCTCTCTAATCTCTCATTTGTGGTATTTGTGGGTCCTTCCTTAGGCAAATAGGTAGTGATTGCCCTTCTCTCTTATAATAATAATATTTTTGACTAAGGCAATAATATACTATGCCTTCTTCTCTCTCACCCTATATATCTAAAGCTTAAGTATGTGGAGCTTATAGGTAGGAGAAAAAATAATTTTACTTACTAAGCATATATTGTAAATTCAAGCAATGGATCCAAAGATACAAGTCACACTGATCAAATGGTGCATGTGTATAGTGGATAGAATATGTATATGGTATGGAATGTAGTAGAGTATGTAGTGAAGTGAATAGAATAGATAGGGAATCTTACTTTTTGCTCCTTTTAGGAATCTTCTCTCTTTTTTTTTTTTGAAACTTTTTAGAGAACCTGGGTTGTATTATATATATATATATTTTTTTTTCAAGAGAGGTGGGCTCTGCGGCCCTAGACTTTTGTCTGTTATTTCCTCTCTTATAAAGATGTGGGTTCTATCGACCCTCGGACACTTGTCCATTATTCATCTTTATTTAGAGATGTGGGCTCTACTCGCCCTCGAACACTTGTCCATTTTTCATCTCTATTAGGGAGGTAGGCTCTACTCGCCTCGTAGGACTTTTGTCCATTTTTCATCTCCTTTTTTTTTTTTGATACAACCCAGATCTCTTTTTGCAATAACTTTTTGAGAGGTATAATTATTTTGGAGCTTTTGTAAGATATTGGTTAGCAATAAATGAGTGGATGGGTATATATATATAGTAGGTGTATATGGAGTAGATATAGAGTGGAATAAAATGAGTGGAGTGTACATGATCAACATGACAAGTTTCTAAGGGTCGACAAAAGATTGAACAAACTTAATGCAAAGCAAGCGACCTATATATATTTTTTTCAAAAGGTTTTCCTAATCTAAATAGCATGTATATATGGCTGTGGTAGGAGGTTCACACTCTTGTCACACAGAACTTATCATGTGCATTTTTAATTTTCAAAAGATAAATCTCCGAAATCTAGTATCACTAGGAGTAAGATAAATAGCAGCTCAAACTCTCATATATCATATCCGTCAATTACCTAGACTTGAGCAAGCATTTGCTACCCACGTGGTTTCGTGTTCGAGCAAATCTTCAAATCAAAGCAGTTGCATTTTAAAAAGCTCGAGAGAAATTAAGCTTGAAAGGCGGTAAATGAAAAGAATTACAATGGAGCAACTATTCATCATCTCCAAGGCTAGAGATTATCTTCAGAGTTATTTTATTCTCACACTCTAATAAAGACTCTTAATAAAGACTAGATAGACTCTATTTATTCGTTTCCTTAGTTATGTATCTTTTTATATTTTTTTCCAATAAAGCAAACAAGTCTAGCAAAAATTAAATAAGGTAAAGAGATACTTATCTGGATACATGGGGTTGCCCTCCCCAAGCTGGATGTTGACATAGTCTTCAATGTTCTTGATGGTTGGAAGTAGAGGTAGATAGTGATGGTGGTTGATTGATCTTCTTTAATGTTGAACACCATATGTGTCATGTCTCTCTTCCTTGAGATCCTCTTGAACTCAAAATAGACAACAAAGCTAGTGGAACTTGATTAAGTGTTAGGGGTTAGCCACGTTGCTTTTGTCTGTCTGCGGAAATCTTTCCAAAGCATTAAATATTTTTGGGATTTTTTATGCAAATAAAGAATGATGATGCATGTATATTTATTTTATTTTTTTTATGCCACCACAATAAATATCCTTGTGGGTTGTTACACACCACAAAATTACTCATATGGGGCTTAGAGTTTTTCAATGCATATGCAACAAACAAATATTTATTTTCTTTTCTAATGCAAGGCTAGTAATATAAATATGCTAAAGGAAAATGATTATGCAATGCAAGGAAATAAATATGGATAACTACCGATCTTACCTTTTCGGGCGAGGGTTCAGTGTTTTAAGTCCTCCGAACAAGACTTCTTACCTTGTTGTTTCCTTGAGTGTATTATCCGATCTTGATGGTCGTGTTCCTTGAGATGGTGAAGGATGGCATCACCCATGTTCTTTTGCCTTATGAGTTGGAGTGAAATATTGATGTAGGCGGCGTCTTGTTTAGTGTGCATGCTTGTAAAACATTCACTTGTTGAATTTTTGGAGAGACCCGATAGGCTTCTCCACCTTTTTGCTTAAAGTGTGTCCTCGCTTGCAAAGTCATGGTAGAGATCAAGTGCATGGGCTCTGTTGGTGAGAAAAACACCAACGAGAACCCGGCAATTTCATTCATTCTTCTCTAACCATAGACACAACAAACAAGGTAGGGTTGATTTATTATATGCTTTTCTTAAACCTAACTTGGGTGACAATATCGAGAAGATTAAGCATGATTGTTTATGATTAAAACATTCAACGGATCGAAACAAGCTCATTGACTCTTGGAAGGGTTTTCTTATCTAAACATCAAAAGCATGATTATGATTCTTCCAAAGCAAGGTAAGCAATATTCTGGTTTACAAAATGAGGAATAAGAGATCAAGAAAGTGGTGGTAGGAACACTTAAAGAAACAAAACATGTTGAGCTAATGAAGTTGGATTATGCAAGGTTGTTACTCTAACATATTTATTTCTTTATTTATGAACAAGCCATACTTTAGAAAAGCTTTAGTAATGACAACTTACCTTAAGATGTTACCTTAATATCGGAATGTGATGGCGTAACACCTTGTGGTGGTCCTTTTCTTACCGCTTCGAAGCTTTCCTTCTTTGGCCTCTTATGTATCTTGCTCCTCACTTGTGTCTTTTTATTGCATCATCCTTTCTTTCTTGTCTTTAAATTGTGCTTAGACCTTTTTGCTCCTCTCATGATTTTATTCCTACAATATTAGTTGACAACACATACCCGAAGGAATATACAAGTAATTTCAAATAAGGGTAGATTTGTCATGGAGCTAAAGGTTGCTTTTATGCTAGTCAAAGTTTGGTTGGATATTTTAATTGACATATGCTCACTATTATTTTCCTCTCTAGTGGGAAATTTTATGAAATCTTAAGTTTGATTTTTATGCATGACATCTATTAACCATTCAAACTTTAGAGATAAAAGTAATTGTGAGTAAAGGGATTGCAAACCAAAGATGTCGGAGTGATGGAAGCTTGAGTAGAGAAAGAGTAATATCGGATGATCTTTAGAGAAGTCGACCTTCTTCCCCATGCTTGAGCTTTCTGTCACTCAACACTTGTGAATCTTTGGACCGTCCCTAATCTTGTGTTGCAATCACCATGTCCTTAGACATTGTTCATCCTTTGTTTCTGCAAGGTTAGTGACCAAAAATACCCGAAGGGAACTTGTCCTAGGAACATGTTATTGTTGTTTTCTTTAGCCCGAGCTTTTATCTACTCAGATTTTTATTTTTATTTTTATTTTAAAAGAGAACATAAGACAAGCTATATACATATATGAGATTTATATTCACTTACCTGTCTTTGATGTTCTTATGACCCTGTTGCTTTGTCCATCCACGAGTGAGAGCTTTTTTCTTTTATATCATGTTGTGTGACACTCTTCTTCATTGAATAGACATAGCATAGATCCTTTCCCTCGCACAAACGTTAGTGGACACATACCGAGGGAATATACAACATGGTTGAAGTAGGGGTTGTTATCCAAGTTCATATGATCCAATCTATGCTAACAAAAAGATGGTTCCTTGATTATACTTAGCACAGATTTTATTTCTCATGTCTTATAACTCATTTTATTTGACTACACTCTAGCATGTGGATCAAGGCAAAGGTAACTTGTAGCAAAAAAGAAAACACGAATGATTTGATACTTACAATTCTTCCATCCATGATGAATGAGCCATGTCTTTTTGCACAAGGTTAGAATTCATCATATGCCTTGCTTCATCTTTTGATATGAGTTCATCTCTTGACTTACTCCAATTGGATTTGAGAATTTTCTGCATGGATTAGTCAACACAAAATATCCAATGTCTACACAAGCAATTCTTAGTTCAATAACTAAACTAGACTCCATGTCTAATTCAATTAAGGAAGGCTATTTAACCTAAGCACCACGCTTAATTTAAGAGCCTTTAGAAGTATAGCTAGTACTTCCAAACCAAAACATACTATAGCAGACAAGGGTGACATAAAAGTACTAAAGAGATTTACTCAATTAGAGACGAAAGAGCATGATCATGGTGAGGAATTTTTTTTTTTTTTTTTTTTTTAGATGCAAACATGGATGGATGCAAAGAACTAAACATGCAATGGATCTACTATGAGAAAACATAAACTAAGAGGAGTGAATGCATGAGTTAATCAAGTAAACATGCAATGCAATGCAAGAAATTAAATGATAACTACTCAATCAATTTATAGTCCATGAGCAAGACTTTCTCACCTTTTAATCATACTTACCACGATGTGCAGTTTCTATGTACGTCACTTGAGATGTGTGCATTGAATTCTTGTGACGGCGACTTCTTCTTCAATCTATACATGGTTAGCATAATATATTTAAATACATACCTTTTGAGATAGCAGGGGTTCCAATGTTGATGAATCTTGAATGATCGAGGCACCACGGGTTCTTCAATCTTTTTTTTTTCTCGTGGAATCTTGTCGGAAGATCGCAACGACATCTTTTGTCCCGTCTATTCCACAATTCAACAGAACAAGGATAATCCTACTAAAGCTAGTGATACACTAAATTAGCGAGACATCATGATCATCATTAGAATCTTTAGGCCAATTGCTTCCCTAAGAATGGCGCCAAAAAGCTTGTTGGCATTTGTTAAGTGCTAAAAGAATATGAAGGATTCTCGCAAGCGCACGTAACACCTACCATTGTAGCTTTTCCCTAGGATGAGTATTCTAGAGTATCGTATCCACAGGGAAGCTTTGGCTAAAGAATTCTAATAAGTCACAATCATGTATCCACTAACTTAGCAAACCACTAGACTATAGTGAGGGGGTAAATGGTCAAGGGTAAGTAAATATCAAAGCATAATATTCTAACTAAGATGTCAAAGACTAGTTAAACTAATCAAGAGGTCAAAGGGAGAGATCAAGGTTCCTGGGTATCTCTATTACTAGGGTTCTATGATAGCAATTACACTAATGCACTTTGGAGCAAAGTTCCTTTCCAACTCTCGAAAAGACCGGGAAGAAGGTAGTTGGGAGAAGGCTGCCTAAAGCTCTACGAAAACACCAATCCGAACGTGGTGGACTACAAAGGCCTTACAGAGCTGTCACCCCTGGGGCTACCACAACTATTCCGTGGGATTGGGCGCAACCTCAGGTAACCTATAGCCTAGACACCATATCTACACTATAGATTACTACTCTAGCTACCATGAATAACTAGAGCACTCAATACGAGCGGAGATCCCATGCAATAACATAACAATTATGCTTAACCAATTATATAAAGATCATGGATGTAAATAGAGAAGATAAATATATGAAGCATAAATCTTCCAAAGATAAGATATGAAACATACCAATCTCTGTAGACATCTCCAGAACCAAAGTATAGCTCAACTCTCCTTTAGTCTTGATTAGATCTAAGTTAGATCTAATCTACTTCTAATTAAATAGCTAATCTACTTCTAATTACATGGCTAATCCTCTTCTAATCTTCTTCTAATTCACTAATCCCTTAGAGAGGTTATCCTTACTTTGGGATACCTCTACAACTAAGAGATAATGAAATAGAATGAATTAGAATGAGTTAGGGTTTCACCCTGGGGTCAGGGGGTCTTCTTATATAGGCCTTGGCGATGAACGATAGCCCTTGGATCAAACCGACCTTGGCAACGGTGTAGATACAACCTCAATGTCGGTGGTAAACCGACATACAAAAGCTGAGCCTTGATTGGCTACTTGTGTGCTGGCGGCCGCCGCACCCGGTTTAGGCCGGCCGCCAGGGCCCCCGTGGCCTCTCGGTCTCCCGTTTGTTTTGGTGTCTTACGGTACCTTCTAGAGTATTTTAGTCCACTTTTCGGGTCGAGTTGCTTCACGGTTAAGTTTGGTCTTCATATGCCTTGTATATTCCGGAACCTTCTCCATTATTCTCTGCAATTATCTATTAAGTCCCTGGAAAGTCATAAATCACCAAAGCTCGTGGAATTATGTTAGTTAAACCCCTAGTCTATGTTGATATTCATTTACATCCTTATTTCATGCTTAGTTGACTATTAATATTATGCTATAACAGGTGTCAACAACGGCGAAGGCGGTGGCGGTGGAAGCTAGGCGCAAGAACGAGCGAGGGCACCCTCCATGGCAACGCGTGCGTGCGCGGCGCAAGTGCGGAGAGTGCGAGGCGATGGGAAGGGTGAATGAGGGGCGACTCGGCGCTACCACGACCCAAGACGGCCGCGGACCCTACGCTGGCGTATGGCCGACAAGTGGCGTCATGCACCAACTGGCCATCGGCCGCTGTCGGCCATGGGCCGGCCGATAGGCCCAGCTCCCCCTCTTCCATTTAGTCAAAACAACCCTGAACCCTGATATTCTCTGCTCTATAACTCCTAAACCGAGCCAAGCTAGCTCAAGACATAATAGACGAAATTGTAGAGCTACATGTGAGCTTCAGTTTTGTCAATTGGAGCTCGACCTGGTTCTGCCTGGTTTGAGAGTTACTGGGACCCAAACAGAGGTACATTGAAACGGAAAGTACAGCACTTCGTCAAATTCAAAGTTTCAGCAAACAGCATTGGTATAATGACTTATGAGCCACTTTAGAGCAAGTTAGAAGTATTTTCATGAGGTGGTCATTAAACAAGTTTTGTTATATAATAAATTTGCTACAAACTTGCTTTAGGGTGCACAGCCAAACAATCACTTTAATTTGCACTTTTTAAACAGTTAAGCAAAAGAGGTCTATAGGTCAACCAAAGTCAAACTAGGCATTAGAAGCAAAATTTAAACTTAATGATCAACATGAACAATGTTCCAAATTGTATCATAAATATTTCTAGAGCACTTAGCTGAACTACCAAGGACATTACTTGCATTTCTAAACATGACCAAAAGCATATGTGATATAAACAAGCCTAATTAAACAATTCAAACATGACATTCATATGCAACATGCATGGTTATGACTTGATGATGCTTATACCTATGAAATGCAAGTGCAACAGGACAAGCATAACACCGGGGTGTTACACACCACCCGTATTGTAATAAAATACTAATCTTCAACTGGAGGATATTGACAAAATACCGAGGAATTCGTGGTTCTGTAAGAAACTAATAATTCATAATGTACTAGTGATGTAATTTGCAGTGCAAACAGGCCGGATCACAGTTCTTCCTAGTACAGTTTGATTCCTACCTGGATAACAAATTGATGATAATCATAGGCATAAGAGATTTGTCTCTGTAAATTATATCGAGTATGACAGACTAATGAAGTAAAGAAAATTATTATGCCGCACTGAACTCCCTGTAACCAGTAACAACAGAGCGCTTCGATCCTGAAGAATCGGCGAGGACACCACTTGTTGAAATCCCAACTAGCAATTGGTCACAAATCAAATGAGACCTGAATCACGATAGACCAAGAGAGTGTGGGATTGAAGAGGGCCAAGCTTCTTGAGATGCAGATAGGGATTCCAGTGAGGAAGATGACTGCTTACGGTAGGGATCTTCAGGAACTCAGGATCTGGCCGTGCTGTTGCAGTTGCCTCATCAACGATCAATATGGGGCAGCAGAATCGGCCGCGGCTTGGCCATCCTGGTGATGCCCGCAGCCGATGGTTCATCTGTTGGACGGCCGGTTGGCCGCCGCCGGCCTCGTCACCATGTAGCACGGATCTGTGGATGGCAAATCTCATCAGCAGTGGAAAGCGCACGCATCCGGTTGGCGGAGGCCTGTGGGCAGATCGGAATGGGCGCAGGTCGACGGGGCTCGCAGGAGAGGGAGGAGGTGCGCGGGGGGTGGCAACGTTGCGGTGATCAGGGCAACGGAGGTTGCGCCGCCGCACTGGGCCAAAGGTGGGTGCTGGCAGGAGGACGTGGGCACGGGAGTTGGTTTCCAAACTGATCCCTGGCGGGGGTGAGCGAGGGAGAGCCAATGCGTAGCGACCACAAGAGGGCCTCAATTATAGATGGCCATCGGGCCGTGGCGGCCCGGCCCAACAGCCCGGCGTGCCGTGCCGGCATGGCACGCCGTCTTGCCTCGCCGTGCCGCCGTGCCGGCCATGCCGTGCCGCCGGGCGTGCTCTTGCCTGGCCTACGGCCCATGGCGCGGCCCGTGGGCGTTTTTACCGCCCATGCCCGGCCCGCCAGCCCGATTACGAGAAAAACATCCCACAACTCAACAAACTCTCCAGTTTTTGCACAAGTCAAAATTTCATTTCAGCCAACAAATACACATATTCATAAAATCATATCTCAAGGAAGAAAGAGCACAAACACAAGTGATAATATGACAATTGATTATATAAAATGAGTTGTTTTGTGCAATGCTGCCTCATTAAAAACTTTTCTAGGAAAAACTCACCCTTGTGAGAAACCCTAGAAAGCAAAAAAGAGTTCAGCCAGCTTAGGAGGTCTTAAACTTAGTCTTAGTGTGTTTCTTAGTTCTTACAAAAAGCCTCAGGCTCACTGCTCATGGCACAGATCACTCACAGCTCACAAGTCACAACTCAGACTCAGTGTCACAGCAAAAGATTGCACTCACTGGCTCAGCTCAGATCACTAAGTAGTAGCAGTTCCAGTAGTAGAACCAGCAGCCCCGCCGCTCCCGCCGCTGCCTTCTTCATCAAGGAATAGGTTCTTCAATGACTCATCAACATATGGGTCTTCAGGTTCATGCTGCTCCCTTCTTGCCCCTTGTTCTCAATCCTTTATGCAAGTCAGCATCTCCACGTTCTCCGGCAACAAGAGCCGTCGCCGCTCCTCAAGTATCCTCCCTGTCAAACCGAAACAAGACTCAGAAGAGACAGTAGATGCAGGACCGACATGATATCACTAGCCATAATAGAAAGTGCTGGATAGGTCAGTTTGTGGTCATGGCACCACAGAAGTATGTCAAAGTCCTCCCCATAACCAGCGAGACAGTCACTGTCCAAGTAAGCTGACAGCTCACAAACAGATGGAGATGGAGATGAAGATGAGGGGGTACAGGTAGGGGATGGACCAGGACCAACAACACCAGCACCACGGCCTCGAAAGATCCTTTCCCATGCTTGCCTTTTCTTACCAGAATGAGCTGATGGCTGAGGCACCCTTTGAGTCTTAGCTGCACCAAACTTTGTCTCACATTTGTTAAACAATTTATACAATTCATCTTTCACATCACCATAGTACCTACTGTAAGAGGCTCCAAAGTGAATCCAAATCGACAAATCTAGCACATTATAAAACCCTTTCATCTTAGCTCTAGGATCCAGAATGAATGCATATGAATAAAGCAGTGGAATGTTCTCCCAATATTTAAGGAATTTAAGCTTCATAGGATAAGCAATAGATCTAAAATTCTGATCACTTTCAGCATTATGCAAATGTTCAGCAATATCAAGAATATGGTGCAAAACAAGTGGACTAGTTGGATAGTAAACTCCAGAAAGAACAACAGTAGAATCATAGAACATTGACAGGAATACCAGTATTTGTTGAGCAACATACCAATGCATTGGAGTTAACAATTCTCTACCATAATGAGTGTTAATGAACACAGAGAAAACATCCTTGTATGGCATCAAGTGTTTAAGCATTAAATAAGTAGAATTTCATCTAATATCCATATCCAAGCCCAACTTTCTAGGTCTAACACCTTTAGCAATACAGTAATTTTTGAACAATGCAATTCTTTGATTAGAGGAATTTAGAAAGCTAATTGCAGTTCTGAAATCTTCTGTAAAAGGTTTCAATCTCTTCAATCCGGATTTAACAATTAGATTAACAATATGGCAGGCACAGCGCTGATACACAAGCAAATACTTCACTTTGTTAGGATCATCACGTGTAGGTGCAGGATAAGAACCCAAGTAACCAAAGAACATAGGTGTCAAAGTCTCCATAGCCTTAGAATTAGAAGATGCATTATCTAGAGTGATGTACCAAAACCTTATCAGTCAAAACCAAACTCTTCAACCACACCAAAGAATCCTTTTTAGCAATGTTTTCACCAGAATGTTTAACCTCAATCAACCTAAAACCTACTATTTTTTTTCTCTAACTCCAATTCAGCACTGACATAATGAGCAACAACAGAAATATAGTCCTCCTTAGCATTACCAGACCAAATATCAGATGTTAAAGAAACAGAGGATGCAGCAGGTAACACAGAATTCATAATCATAGCACGTTGTTCAGCAAACAATTTACCCATATCTCTAGTGGTAGTCTGTCTAGAAAGCTTTTCATAAAGAGGGTTATGAGCACGTTTAATGTAATCCTCCCAAGCTTGTGTCTCACCTATCCCTAAAGGAAGGTCAAGCCTAGCAATCAAATGACACAGCTCAGTTCTAGCAACAGTAGGATCATACACCCAATTTCTCAAACCATCAGGATTCATAGCAATTTTAGACTGAACCAAACGAGCCTGATCAATTTTCTGCATGCATGAATTCATGTGTCTAACCAAATGACTAGTGCCAGCAGCAGATCTAGCAGAGTACCACTACGACAAGTTTTACAGATTGCAGCAATTCAAATATCGTTCTCCATAATCTCAGTGAAGTACTCCCAAACTCGAGGTACTCGCTTACTAGTAGTTGAGGTACCATGAGTGTCAGTGGAGGTAGCCACTCCACCATATCGTCATCGCCATCGAGATCGATGGTGTGAGTGCCGTCACCGAGGTCGATGCCGAACAACTCCCTGGCATCATCACGGATGTCATCGTCGTCCTCGACTTCCAGTTCATCGTCCAGGCCAGGTGCCAGGTGCTCGCCGTCGTCTAGGAGGGGATGGGCAATATATTTATTGAGGCTGGCAACTTAAAACAAGACGCTTCAGTTAATCGATTTTGCGAGGTGGTTTTCCTAACTTCCTTGGTTAATAAAAAGTGACTGCCTCGGTTATTCCGAGGCATTAACCGAGTCCGTTTAAAATCCTGCCCACCTCTTATCCTATTTTCAAAAGGTTAATGTTAATCTTTTTTGTATTAGTGGATGCCTCCAACATGGCCCTCCAGGCATTGGCCACCGCCATGGACAATCTCAAGGCCCTCATCCCTGTCGTGCCCGAGCTGTCCGCCAAGGCCTCTGTGTATACTTTATCTCTTCCATAGTACAATCTATGATCTGTCCTACAACTCTTGGTAGTGTATTCATATGGATTTCAAACTATTTTATTTTCTAGTTAAGAGGATTATCCGGAAACAAGCATGGATCTGGATAGGCTAGAAAAAATGCTATTTTGAAAACTAGTTAATTCAATGATGACCTTTCATAGATTCACCTATGTAGGTCGTAGTTAATGTTGTAAATGATAAGGGCTTGAAAGCACATGCAAATAATCCCAGAGACAAATAGTTAATTTCTAATTCATAATATGGAACATAACATTGTCTTAAACATCGCTAACATAAAATAATCATTAACATATTGCATGTTTTCACTCATGACAAAAAATATATTACATAGAAGGCGTGAAGCAACTGGCATATAAATAATTAAATATTGATGCTTCTGATGAAGGATCGATATGTTCCTTTATCTTGTGGCTTGTGTAATGCTCTAGATGTTCTGATTATGATAGATTGAACATTGATGTAGTGGATAGGACCATAATGGTATCAAAAGTCTAATACTAAGACCATGTCAGTCGAGATCCAAGAGCGAACTCGTAAAATGATACTTTGCTAACTTGTAAAGTGTTTTCTTTGAATTAATTTCTTCGAAATATATAGTTTGCCATAGATTATCATGTTCTGCTTCATACTCACAGAACCAATTAACGGGGGAGCTGCATCAAATAGCCCCTCGCTAGTTGATTGATGTAGTAGTGAACCTTTGTCTTTTTCCTTCCCAAGAATCTTTCGGTATCACAAGTGCACTTGCTACACTGGCCATAGCAGGTCTTTCATTAACACTTCCCTTTAAACACTTCATGGCTATTTTGCCAATTTCGTCAAGGATAGGAATATCTTTGTTCTTCAGCAATATCCTTGTCAAACAATACCTCTCCAGTATTATCTTGCTCATAAACTCTTTTAAACTGATGGACAAGACTGTTTTGACCATATCCAACGGGCTTTCTAGAAATCAGCTCTAAGAGAACAATCCCAAAGCGGTAGACATCACTATTGGGTGTTAGCATCCCTCTATCCATGTATACTGGATCCATGTAACGCAAGCACCCTATCACATTCGTGGTATAATCTTTGCCCGGTATAAAAACCTTTGATAATCCAAAATCCGATATTTTTGGAACCAACCCGCCATCGAGGAGTATGTTGTCTGGTTTAACATCTGAATGTTGTATGCCATTTTCTGTGTATGAGTGCATGTATGCTAAACCTTGAGCAGACCCAATGGCAATGTCTAAACGTGACCTAAGTGAGAGATCGTCACGCTGATGATCATTGTTTTTTCCATGGAGGATTTCTTCGAGACTTCCTTTAGCAGCGTATTCATATACCAGCAATGGAACATCAACCCGCAAGCAGCAACCCAAGAGCTTGAGAATATTTGTGTGCGTCACCCTTGATTGGATTTCCACTTCCTTCACAAACTCATGCAGTGTAGCCTCAGTTACCACATTGGAAGCCTTAACTGCCACCTCGGTCTTGTCAGATAATGTCCCTTTGTGAACGTTACCAAAGGCTCCCTTACCAAGTGCCACTGAATTGTTCTTGGTAATGTGATTAAGTTCCTCCTTTGTGAATAATATTAGAGTTTTCACATTTTTAAGTCTCTCACTTCCATTCTTTCTTTCAACTGCTTCCAGTTCTCTCTCCTTTTTGCTCTCTTCTCTATCCGCTTCAACATGTAGCATACCCCAGTTCCAAGTATAATAAAAAAATAAGATCGAAGTACCAATAGTGATTCCTGTAAACGTCATATGTTCAAATATGAGTATAGCGTATGCTATCAAAAGTTACACGAATTCCTATAAACAACATAGGAAAAGAAATATATTTAAAAATTTCAAAACATCTCCAAATTTGGAATGAAGGGAGTATATAGGAACTGATTATAATTTGTTAAAGACGAAGTTGTAGAGCATATGGAGAACTACAACCAGTGGCGGAGCGTGAAGCCGACCAAAGGGGGGGCCATTTGTATCTACAGAAAACATTGGTTGAAGGGTCGAGATGGGGACTAGAGGGGGGGAGGGGTTGAATAGTCCCTTTTAAAAACTAATTACGATGGCTAACCAAAACTAATTGCGGAATTAAACTTATCGGTCTAGCCAAGACTTCACCCCTCTAACTATGACTCTAAATCACCTCACAAAAGATCCTACACAAGAAGAGTGAGGTCACAAGCCTAGCTTGAGCTCCTAACCGTTTCTATTGCAAGGTCACACAAACCTATGCACTAGTACTTCAAGCACGGGTGAGCTCCTACACAATTCTAGTAAGCAAAAGCACAATGCCCCTAAGCTCACTAGATGCACAATGGACAAGGCAACACACGCCTAACCCAAAGGCTCAAATTACCTAGCTACACAAGCTAAGCAAAGTAACTAAACAAGCTACACAAGCTAGATAGTTACAACTATACTACTCAAGCACAAGCACAATGTATATATGAATGTAAGAACAAAGCTTGTGATGAAGAGATTGCAAACCACCGTGAAGTGTGGACACAAGTTGACACTGGTGATTTTTTACCGAGGTCTCGGGAAGCTTGCCAACTTCCCCCTACTCCTCGTTGTGTCGACCAACACTTTGGTGGTTCCACGGTTTGGCGAATCACCCAGTGATGATCCACAAGTTTAATGGCTAGTGCCAAATCCCACAGTGGGAGCTTGATCGAATCCCTCACACAGTGTGAGTCCTCGAGCCAATCCCTCAGAGGGCACCGTGTGAACCCACACCCAAGTGTGGTAGCTCAATGACACGCTCCACTAGAGTTGCTCTTCATGATCCCCGCGAGGTGAGCACGAACCTCTCACGATCTCTTCTCCGGAGCACCGCACAATCTTCTTTGCGTGCCTCGACGGAGCCTCTTGCCACCAAGCCGTTTAGGAGGTGGCAACCTCCAAGAGAAACAAGCACACCTACTTGCAACACGATCACCTAGTGCCACGAATGTGATCTCTCAACGCAACGCACTAGAACTCGATCTCTCACTCGATCGGATGAACGATATCAAGCATATGTGAGTGGGAGGGCTCTCTAGCACCACAACACAAGCCACCAAGGCCCAAGTGTGCTCAGCAACCTGTCATGGCCGGCCACAACAAGTATATATAGGCTCCATCCAAAATAGAGCCGTTGGTGCTTCAAATCCACAGTTTCTGCGTGTTGACCGGACGCACCGACCGGACTCACCGGTCCAGCCATCCAGGCGTCGGTCACACCTGACCGAAGGCCCAAATACAAACGCGGCGCTTCTAGCCCCACAACGACACGGGAATCCGAGCATCCGGTCGACGGATCCGGTGGTGACCGGACTCTTCCACCATG
This sequence comes from Hyparrhenia diplandra, assembly GCA_015847255.1. NCBI lineage: Eukaryota > Viridiplantae > Streptophyta > Magnoliopsida > Poales > Poaceae > Hyparrhenia > Hyparrhenia diplandra. The sequence continues at coordinate 56,667 of JADLZK010004885.1, read as the reverse complement.
CGTCCGGTCGAAGCTCTGAAAACAGCCCAAATACAGAGCTCTCTGTTATCGACTGGACCCAGCCGACCGGACCGTCCGGACGGGGGACCCAAATCCGGTCCAGCGTCCGTCCGGCGTGTCCTGGCCGGGTTTTCCTCAAAGAAAACTCCGTCGCTCGTTGTCGCCTTTGCTCCAACTTGCTACCCGACAAGTATACCAACTTGAGCACGAGGGATAGCATGTTTTCACCACCACCTTGCATCCGATGCAATAGAAAATATGCATCTCATTTTCTCAACAGCGCTGAATCCCGCCTCGCAAGCTCGGTGGGAGGATGAGCGGTTCCCAAACCCAACTCAACCCTGCAAACCGTCGCCGCCTTTGCAAATGTGCCAACACCACCAAGTGTACATCTCCGTGTGCAAGTGTGTTAGCATTTTCACAACCATATCAAAGGACGGGTTAGCTCTCCGCGCCACTCGATCCTAACACATCGCAAAGTTAGATCGCACAAGTGGCACTAGATGACCGATATGCAAACAAGTTTGCCCCTCTTGATAGTACGGCCATCTATCCTAAACCCCGTCATAAACTTCTCTAAGCACCAATGACCGGCGAAATGAAATGCCCTATAGGTTATACCTTTGCCTTGCGCATTTTCATTCCGTTCCATCTCCAAGTGCCGATGAAACACATGCACCAACACGATCAAGAATGATATGATCCACTTCATATCATCACATGACCTTCTTGGTCCATCGATCTTGACCTCACTTGCTCTTCACCGTTGCGTCGGTCCATCGGCGCCAAGTCTTGCCCAAGCTTCACCGCCTCGCGGTCCATCGCTTCACTGCCTCGACTTGCCCTTCACACTTGCAACCGGTCCATCAAGCTAAGCCTTGTCTTGATCTTCACCACCTTGGTCACATGACTCCATGTCATGTCTCATATGCAATAAGCTCCTTCATTGCACCATCACATGTGAACTAATCTCCTATGTATAATCTCAATCACACATATTAGTTCACCTAATGTTGACACTCAATTACCAAAAACCACAATGAATCGCCTTCTGGATAGCTTGTCTGAACACCATGCAATCATTGATCGAGTGAGATTCGGCGTAATGGAACCCGCAATATTTCTTTCGCCTTCATGCCTCCAGAGGCTAACATTCTGTGACTAGGAGGTAACTTGATATACCCTCTCTCAACCATCAGTTTGAACAGCTTATCAGATTTAGTGATATCGAAGTCATAGCTGTCCTCACTGTCTTCCTTCCAGGTATTTGGGACATGCAACGACTTTTGCCCCCAGTTAATTGGGACAGCAGTGACGATTTCTTCACCTTCAGGAGTTTCATCATCTGGTGCATTATTCCTTCCTGGAGGAAACTGTTTGCACATTTCAAAAAAGTTGTTATTCCTCTGGAACCAGGGTTCTCTTCGCATATAATTGAATTGACTGCTAAAAGTCCTTATGCTCTGAGTCAATTCTCCCAAATCCTCAAAGTGTTGTCCAAACAGCCTTTCTCTAATAGCCGGCAGCATCCCTGAAACCGCGAGGCCGGCTAACTGATCATCTGTGATGGTGAGTGAGAAACACATGTTCCTTGCACCCTTGAACCTCTGAATATAATCCATGGCCGATTCACCCGGCCGCTGCTTCATGGTCAAGAGGTCAACCATAGTCTTCTCCACAGTTCTAGCGTAGAAGTATGCATGGAACTTATGCTCCAATTCCTCCCAGCTAGGAATAGATCTTGGCTGTAATGATGTCCACCAAGTGAATGCTGGTCCAAATAATGACGATGGAAAGTATCGGACCCTCAGACCTTCTTCCGCAGATGCTTCTCCCAACTGTGCCAGATATCTTCCAATGTGTTCAAGGGTACTGACGTTTCCCTGACCGGTGAACTTAGTAAAGTCCGGGATCTTGACACCAGCCGGCAGTATGATCTGGTTAAACCACCCCGGATATGGCTACATATAAGAATATGCATTACGCTTAGGCTTCAGTCCAAATTGCTTCTGCATCATATCCGAGAACATTTGCATCATTTTCTCTGCCTGAGACTACAGTTGCCCCCCTTCATATGGATAAGGTGAGCCCTGGTACCCCGGTTTGGGATAAGCGTTTGAAAGATCCTAAATGGCTAGAGGGGGGTGAATAGCCTATAAAAAATTTCTTCAACAACACTAGAGCAAAGTAGTTAGACAACTAAATGGCGTAGCAACTAGTGCGGAGCTTCTAACTAACTATGCAATACACCTACTCATGCAATTCTAGATATACAAATATCTCCAAGTAACACTCAAAGGTAGGTTGCTAGATTACTTCTATATGAGCACACTAAAACAACTAAAAGGAAGTAAGCTACACAAGCTAAGCAACCTAAAAGAATATATCTCTAAGCAAACTACACAAGATATCTCTACACAAGCTATATATCAAATGAAGTACAAGGGATGAAATGATAGCTTATACCGACGGTGTAGAGTAGTGGGATGAACCAATCAATCACAATATCAATCACAAGATGAAAAACCGAGAAATCCAATGAAGATTGACACAATGATTTTTTACCGAGGTTCGCTTGCTTGCCGACAAACTACTCCTCGTTGTAGCGATTCACCCACATGGAGGTTCACGAGCTAATCGGCGTTACAAAGCCGAACCCGCAGCCGGGTGCCGCACAATCAACACAAGATGGGGATCCACAAGCTACGAGCAATCCACTAGAGTAGCCAATTGCGATCTCCCACGGGGAAGGCTCAAGAACCCCTCACAATTCCACCGGTGTGGCCTCAAACAATCACCAATTGAGCTCAACACCGCCACAACTCCAAAGCCGCTAGGGAACCAAGCAAATTGCCAAGAGTAACAAGAAACCCGCAGCTCCTCCGAAGAACAAGTGCCCCAAGATGCAATGAACAAGCAAATGCACTTGAATCTCACTCAATCTCACCAAGATTCGCAATCAAGCAAGAGAGATGAGTGGAGGGGAGATTTCTTAGCTCAAGAGAATGTTAGAGTATGCAAATGGACAAGAGAGAGAGCTAGCAACCGGCCACCCCTCTATTTATAAGCCCCCCAAAGAATAGAGCCGTTGGGGGCTTGAAACAGAGCTCTATTGGGAGCGCCGGACGCGCGCCGGCTCTCGGCGCGGACGTCCGGCGCGCGTGTTACCGCTGCGTTGTCCCGAACAAGTGGCCGTCGCGTCCGATGCCTGCGTCCGACCGCGGCGTCCGGCGGTCAGCCCACACGCAAAGCTATCAGTAAGGCGTCCGGCGCACCGCCGACGGCGTCCGAAGCCTCTGCGCTGACGACGCCCGTCGGCTTCGAAGCGCGGCCGGACGCTGAGGTCCGTAAACCCTGCGTCCGTGGCGTTATCGAACCTGTCCGAAGCCCGTTTCGCACCGGCGGCGCAACGCGCCCGGGCGCTTGCGGTGTCCGACGCATCCTCCGCCCGGCGTCGACGCGTATTCCGTCGTCCCGTCATCGCATTCTCTTCGATCCAAGTTTCACCACTTGCCTTATGTGCCAACACCAAGAGTGCACATCTCTAGTGCACATGTGTTAGCATTATTTCATCAACAAATTGCATCCGGCGCAATAGAAAATAGCCATGCGTCGGACAGTCCGGCGCAATAGAAAATAGCCATGCATCGGACAGTCCGGTGAATCTCAATCTTGATCAGGTCTTCAGTTGGCACATCCTTCTGTCCATGCATGAGTATCCTTGGCAATTCATCCCTCTGGTAAACAAGGTTAGACCTGCTCTTGCTGAAGGACATGAGGCATTTCTTCTGGAAGCCTTCCACAGCTTTCATGATTGTCTGCTTGTGCTCATTGGGCAAATCATCAAGATTGAGATTCACCAGCTCATTCTTGAATTCTCCCACTGGGCGTGCCAAAAAGTGTTTTGACGCAAAAAGTGGTTCGTGCAGCAACATAATAAGCAGGCTGGAAGAGCTAGCCTGAGCAACCGAGCATGCCAATCAATTTGACCTGTAATTGACAAGGAGGAAGAGCTTATCAGTAATTACAAGCGGAACATGCCGGGTGTTGCTAGACAGTTAAAAAAGGCGACTCAGAGAGTCGAAATCATGCATAAACCGATAAAACTCATGAAACCGGCTAAATCTATTAAAGCATGCAAGGCCTGATTCAGAATAGCCGACTTCGTGTAAGCCGTGAAGTTTAACCGTGTAAATGTTGATGAGTTCTCTCATTACAAATGACTAAAGGTGTTCATTTAGCCGGCTATCACAGCTTTCGAGGTGACGTGAATAACGAGATATATCGATCCAAGATGCATATATGAGGAATATCCAAACAATCTCGTGAACATAAAAGGATGGAACATGCACATGTGTTGTTCGATACCCATCCCCTAGAATTCCCAAGTCTAATCCAACCGACTGCCAGACGCCTGGCCTTCATAAACTCAAGATGCATTAAGGGCTAGATAGATCCACATGCATGCGGTAACCAAACCCATCTCAACCCTGCATACATCACCACCTTTGCAAAATGTGCCAACACCACCAAGTGTACATCACCATGTGCTTGTGTGTTAGCTTTTTCTCAATCATTTTCAAATGTCGATGTTAGTGCACTAGAGTCTAATGCGTATGCAAGTCACAAAAGAATCTAGAGGCACTTCAAATCTAGATTAGCCGTGGTCTCCCCTCTTGATAGTCATCTATCTATCCAAAATGTGATCACACTCTCTATAGTGTCTTGATCACTAAAAGTCAAAAACCCTATCAAGTATACCTTTGCCCCGATCTCCTCGGGTCTTTGCTTTTCCACCATGTGAGCTTGATGATCCATCATGTCCACCACCATAGTCCATGTCCATGATCATGTAGCTCCACACAATCCATGCTATCCTATCTCATAAGCACACTTAGAGTAGAGGATTAGCATAATAGGGTTTCATCAATTATCAAAACCAAACATGAGATTTCAGCGTTGATATTTCTATGATTAGTTGAATCCATGTAACTAGGAGGAACAAAATTGTTTGGCCGATCCTTGCGGGCGCACCGCTATTTTTTTGCAGCCAATCATGGAATCATTCCAGAGAGCCTAGAATTGAAGTTAAAGGGGCTTGTCGGCCGTTGCATCCCATCTCGTATGTGGTTTTGCCGCTTTTTGGTGGTGGCCTTCGCCAACCGGCATAGCTCCATAACTAGCTAGTGCTGCTCATTTACCGGTTGGTACTACTCCTCCACCCGGCCCGGTGCTTTGCTCCACCGCCATTTTGCATTGTTTTGTCATTTGTTTGAGCAGCTCCGCTAGCCTCGGCTTTCAGGTTGACCCGCGGAACTGGAACCACCTCCAAAGATCCTTCCCGAGAGGCACCTAGATGTAAACATACCCCCGGGGCATCTCCGTACAAACTCATCACAAAGAAGATTCCCAAGATACCATAGAAGTTTCTCATGAGAATAGTATTATGATCGATCATGGTATCGGCGGAGGCTTTGTACATGATGTTTGTCGACCTCTTGATCAGGTCTTCGTTGGCACATCCTTCCGTCCATGCATGAGTATCCTTGGCAATTCATCCCTCCGGTAAACAAGGTTAGACCTCGCTCTTGGCTTTGAAGGACATGAGGCATTTCTTCTCGAAGTCTTTGATAGCCGACATGATTGTGCGCTTGTGCTCATCGGGCAAATCATCAAGATTGAGATTCACCACTCATTCTTGAATTCTCCCATTGAAGCTTGATGAAGGCGTGTCCCATCGGCGTGCCAAAAAGTGTTTTGACGCAAAAAGTGGTTCACGCAAAGAACACAATAAGCGGCCGGAAGAGCTAACCCTGAGCGGCCGAAAGTGCCGATCAATTTGACCTGTAATTGACAAGGAGGAAGAGCTTATCAAGAATTACAAGCGGAACATTCCGGTGTTGCCGAACGATTCGAAAAGGCAACTCGTAGAGTCAAAATCATGCATAAATCGATAAAACTCATGAAACCGGCTAAATCTATTAAAGCATGCAAGGCACAGATTCAGAATAGCCAACTTCGTGTAAGCTGTGAAGCGAACCGTGTAAATGTTGATGAGTCCTCTCACTACAGCCGACTAAAGGTGTGCATTTAGCCGACTATCACAGCTTGAGGTGACGTGAATAACGAGATATATCGATCCAAGATGCATATATGAGGAATATCCGAACAATCTCGTGAACATAAAAGATGGAACATGCACATGTGTTGTTCGATACCCATCCCCTAGAATTCCCAAATCTGATCCAACCGACTACCGGATGCCTGGCATTCATAAACTCAAGATGCATTAAGGGCTAGATAGATCCACATGCACGCGGAAACCAAACCCATCTCAACCCTACATACATCACCACCTTTGCAAAATGTGCCAATTCAACACCACAAAGTGTATATCACCATGTGCTTATGTGTTAGCTTTTTCTCAATCATTTTCAAAGGTCGATGTTAGTGCACTAGATTCTAATGCATATGCAAGTCACAAAAGAATCTAGAGGCACTTCAAATCCGGATTAGCCGTGGTCTCCCCTCTTGATAGTCGGCTATCTATCCAAAATGTGATCACACTCTCTATAGTGTCTTGATCACTAAAAGTCAAAGCCCTATCAAGTATACCTTTGCCTTGATCTCCTCGGGTCCTTGCTTTTCCACCATGTGAGCTTGATGATCCATCATGTCCACCACCATAGTCCATGTCCATGATCATGTAGCTCCACACAATCCATGCTATCCTATCTCATGAGCACACTTAGAGTAGAGGATTAGCATAGTAGGGTTTCATCAATTATCAAAACCAAACATGAGATTTCAATCTCCCCCTTTTTGGTTATTGATGACAACCTTCACAAAGATATGAAATAAATTCAATTTGAACTTGAATTGCTTATCCAAAGCATTTTGGTCATGAATCAAAGTTGGACAAACATTTCAAGGTTCAGTATTGGTAATATTAGCTCCCCCTACATATGTGCTTCCATGTGTTTGGTTCAATTTGGCACATATGTATAGATAGAAGTTTTGGGAGAGATATTATTACCAAAATGATGCTAAGGTATATAGAATGGACCTTTGAAGCGTGATACCAATCGGAGTGTCAATATATACCATCCTTAGCACCAATGTAACTAGACATTCATCAAAACTCAACATACCCCATGAGATCAACATTATAGGCATAAATGTGAGCAATGTCTAGATACATCCTATACATGCTAGTAAATCATTTCACCATTCAAAATCTATCTTTCTAGCATACACCAATCAATCATGTATATTGAATTTGAAATTTGCAATGCAACATTTCATCATGATCATGCACATACAAATGCCACAAATAGTCTATGAGCTTGCTCCCCTATTTGTGTGATCAATTAAAAATTGACCCCTTTCCATCCATCTTTGTGACTTATTTCTCTCCCTTTGTCGACAATCACCAAAAAGGTGTAAATAGAGAGAAATCAAGTCAATCAAATAGGATCATATTGTGGTTCAATCTAGAACACTTGCCTTAACATGTAATTAGGTTTGAACCAAGGACAAGCTTCTTCACACCTCATAGAAATAAGGGTTATCTTGACCATGTTAAATTACACATCATGAGCTCATTTTCTAGATTCAACACTAGGATTGCAAGCCCATACACATGTCATATGCCACCACTAGATCATACAAGCATAGAAAGCAATAGTGGTGCCACACATACATAGAAAATATTTGATTTGCCATGAATGAGCCTATAAGATGAATTATGGCTAGATGCACTAAACAAGTCCTTAGCATAGTATGAATGCCATGTCAACCAACTTTACCTTGCTTTGTTGAAGGAGAGGCATGTCATATATGTGAGGTGCATCAACTCATGTTGGAGAAATCAAGTACGTTCAATTCATTCCTTAGCATGCAAAATCTCTTCTCATCAAGTGGCTTGGTGAATATGTTGGCTAATTGATCTTCGGTGCCAATTCCCTTGATGCAAATATCACCCTTTTGTTGATGATCTCTAATGAAGTGATGTCTAACATCAATGTGCTTGGTTCTTGTATGTTGAACCGGGTTTTGTGTCATCTTGATTGCACTTTCATTGTCACAAAACAAGGGCACTTTGTTGAATTTGAATCCAAAATCACTCAAAGTAGATCTCATCCAAAGCAATTGTGAGCAACAACTCCCCGCACTAATATATTCGGCCATGTAGGTAGAGAGCAACACTATTTTGTTTCTTTGAAGACCAAGAAACAAGTGATCTTCCAAGGAATTGACAAGTTCCACTTGTGCTCATTCTATTGATTTTGCATCCTTCATAGTCAGAATCCTAATATCCAATAAGCTCAAATTTGGATCCCTTGGGATACCAAAGTCCAACATCTTGTGTGCCTTTCAAATACCTCAAAATTCTCTTTGTTGCCTTGAGGTGACTCTCTCTAGGAGAGGATTGATATCTAGCACACATACCCACACTAAAAGAGACATCCGGTCTAGAAGCGGTGACATAGAGTAAGCTTCCAATCATAGACCGATATTGCTTTTGATCAGCCATGTTGCCACTTTCATCCTTGTCCAAGCTTGCACTAGTTACCATTGGTGTTGACATTGGTTTTGCATCTTCTAAGCCAAACTTCTTCATCATGTCCTTGATGTACTTGCCTTGACTAATGAATGTGCCACTCTTCAATTGCTTGATTTGAAGTCCAAGGAAGTATGTGAGTTCTCCAAGCATAGACATTTCAAACTCACTAGCCATCATCTTTGCAAACTCTTCATAAAACTCTTGATTGGTTGAGCCAAATATAATGTCATCAACATAGATTTGCAACACAAACAAGTCATTTCCAATCTTCTTGGTGAAGAGAGTGGTGTCAACCTTTCCCATCTTGAACCCTTTAGAGGGGAGAAAATCTCCCAACCTCTCATACCATGCTCTAGGTGCTTGTTTCAAGCCATACAATGCCTTCTTCAACTTGTACACATGGTTGGGCTTCTTGTCATCTTCAAAACCGGGAGGTTGTTCTACATAGACCAACTCATTGATGAATCCATTCAAGAATGCACTCTTCACATCCATTTGATATAACTTGATATCATAAGTGCATGCATAGGCTAGCAAGATTCTAATTGGCTCCAATCTAGCAACCGGAGCATATGTTTCTCCAAAGTCAAGACCTTCCACTTGTGTGTACCCTTGTGCTACAAGTCTTGCTTTGTTCCTCACTACAATTCCATCTTGATCTTGCTTGTTCTTGAAGACCCATTTGGTTCCAATCACATTGTAGTTCTTTGGCCTCTCAATAAGTTCCCAAACTTCATTTCTCTTGAAATTGTTCAACTCTTCATGCATAGCATTGATCCAATCTTCCTTCTTCAAGGCATCCACAATGTCTTCCGGTTCTTCTTGTGCCACAAAAGCATGATGTGCACAAAAAGAAGCTAATCTTCCTCTAGTTATAACTCCACTATTGATATCACCAACAATTTGATCTAGAGGATGATCTCTTGCTATGTTGGAGGGTTGCAACACTTGAACTTGATGACTAGGATGAGATGATGTACTAGCTTGTTGATCTTCATCATGAGAACCGCTAGAGTTTGCTTCATTAGTATCAATTTGCACACTTGTGTTGAAAGTTGGAGCATCACCATCATCTTCAACTTGTCCTGGCCTAATGTCTCCAATGTCCATGTCCCTCATAGCACTTTCCAAGTTAGAGCCTCTCACATCATCATGATTTTCAACCTCACATTGAGAGCCTTGGGTTTCATCAAACTCCACATCATGAACTTCTTCAAGTTGACCACTACCCAAGTTCCAAAACCTATAGGCCTTGCTTGTAGTTGAATATCCAACTAGGAAATCTTCATCACATTTCTTCTCAATTTGCCCAATCTTGTGCCTTTTTTGAGAATGTAGCATTTGCATCCAAACACTCTAAAATAACCAATGTTGGGCTTCCTTCCATTCAACATATGGTGTCTTTCCAAGCATCCCATGGCAATAGAGGCGGTTGCTACAATAGCAAGCCGTGTTGATTGCTTCGGCCCAAAAGGAATGGCTAACATTGTACTCACTAAGCATAGATCTTGCCATTTCAATCAAGGTTCTATTCTTCCTCTCAACTACACCATTGGATTGAGGAGTGTAAGTTGGTGAGAATTGATGTCCAATTCCAAGATCATCACACAACTCTTCAATTCTTGTGTCCTTGAACTCACTCCCATTGTCACTTCTAATCTTCTTGATGGATGTTTCAAACTCATTTTGGCATCTCATGATAAAGGATTCGAATAGCTCAAAGACATCACTCTTATCATGGAGAAAGAACACCCAAGTGTATCTAGTGTAGTCATCCACAATCACAAAGCCATACTTGCTTCCACCAATGCTTGTATATGTTGTTGGTCCAAACAAGTCCATGTGCAACAACTCAAATGCTTTGCTTGTACTCATAGTGCTCTTTGGTGGGTGTGCATTGCCATGTTGTTTGCCGGCTTGACATGAGCTACAAGGTTTGTCCTTCTCAAAAGTGACATCTTTCAAGCCTCCAACCAAGTCGTGCTTAACTAACTTGTTCAATTGCTTCATTCCAACATGACCAAGCCTTCTATGCCACAACCAACCCATACTAGACTTTGAGAGCAAACAAGTTGTCAATTTAGCTTCACTAGAGTTGAAATCAACCAAATAGAGATCACCATATCTAAATCCCTTGAATATCAAGTTTGTCCCATCAACACTAATCACTTTAACTTCTTGACTAGAGAATATGCATTTGTAACCAAGATCACAAAGTTGAGCAACCGACAAGGGATTGTAATCAAGACTATCAACTAGTAACACTTTTGATATGCTCTTTTCATGTGTGATTGCAATCTTTCCAAGTCCCTTGACCTTGCCTTTCTTGTCATTGCCGAAAGTGATAGAATCATACTCATCAATGCCATTTGTGCTAATAGATTTGAACATACAAGAATCCCCGGTCATGTGTTGAGTGCACCCACTATCAAGAATCCAATGCCTTCCTCTGGCCCTATAACTGACCTATAAATGAGAGATCAATGCTTCTTAGGTACCCAAACTTGCTTGGGTCCTTCAAGGTTAGTGACCAAGCTCTTTGGTACCCAAATGGCTTTCTTCTTTGAGCCCATCCATGGTGCACCAATTAACTTAGCATGAACACCATTGTTTCCCTTAACAAGCATATATGAATTATCAAACTTAAGGGAGGAAACATAAGCATTTTTCTTATTCATGCACTTTTGCTCTACATGGCCAACTTGCTTGCAACTCTTGCAATAGCTACCATTGTTCTTCACAAAACTAGTCTTGTGAGAAACAAAAGCGGCCTTGCCTTTCTTGGGGTTATAGCCCAATCCCTCTTTGTAAAGAGATGCTCTTTGGCTACCCAAGCACATAAGCAAGCGGTCCTCACCACCATAAGCCTTAGCTAAGGTGTGATTGAGCTCTTTTACTTCTTTCTTTAATGTAGCATTTTTATTCATAAGCATAGCATCACAAGCAAAAACATCACAACTAGCATCACTAGAATTAGATGTGCTACAAGTAGAACTAGAAGGAGCAACATATATAGGAGCATGCAAAGACTCATCAATGATATCACAAGATATACCAATATTGCATGTATCAACCTTAGCAACGTGTATGCTCATGCTTTCTTTCTCTTTAATTAGAGAGGAATGAGCTTTTTCAAGCTTGGAGTGAGACTTCTCAAGCTTCTTATGGTCTACCATTAGACTCTCATAAGATGCCCGAAGCTCATCAAGTTCTTGCTTGAGGGTTTTCCTCTCCTTAAGCAAGACCTTGCATTCCTTTATACTATCTCTATAGCATGATGTGCATTCCTCAAGCATGACAACCAACTCCTCTATGGTATGCTCTTCTTCTATATCACTATCACTATCACTAGCACAAGCATCATCATTTTTAGCACTAGATTGTACCTTAGTGGCCTTAGCCATGAAGCATGAAGAGGGAGTGTCAAATAGAGAGATCTTCTCTTGTATAGCCACACTTGCATATCCCTTCTTCTTGCTCTTCTTATCATTTTCATCATCACTTGATGAAGCATCACTATCCCATGTTGCAACATGAGATTCATTCTTCTTCTTCTTGTGAGAAGTGTTATCCTTCTCATTCTTCTTCTTTTGCTTCTTTCTTTCCTTGTTGATAGCATCCTCATCATCACTCTCATAGGGGCACTTTGCAACAAGATGATCCTTGCTATGACACCTAAAACACTTCATGTTCTCATCATGTCTTTTGGAGGAGGATGACTTCTTTCTCCTTGCACTATAGCCCTTCTTCATCATGAATTTGCCAAATCTTTTGACAAATAGAGCCATCTTCTTATCTTCATCATCATCATCATCATTGTCATCACAAGAACTACCTTCTTCCTCACTTGTTTCTTCCTTCTTGGACTTGCCCTTGGATGATGAAGTGGCCTTGAATGCCACACTCTTCTTCTTCTCATCTTTCTTATCATCATCATCCTTGTCCTTCTTCTTGTTCTTGTTGATCAACTCCTCCTTCTTGCTATCATCTCTATATGAGTCATCGGTCATCACCTCATCTAGCAATTGATTTGGTGTCAAATCCTTCAAGGTGGTCCTTATGAGCACGGTGACCAACATGCCAAACCTCTCCGGCAAGCATCTCAAGAACTTTATTTTGAAGGTCTTGTCCTTGATATCCTCTCCAAGAGCATTGAGATCATTCACCAACACTTGCATTCTATGAAACAATTCCGGCACACTCTCATCATCTTGCATCTTGAAGCTATTGAACTTCTCAAGCAAGATATAGGCCTTGGCGGCCTTCACTCCTTCGGTGCCCTCATATGACTCCTCAAGCTTCTTCCAAACATCATGTGCAATCACGATGGACTTGACTTGCTCAAACACTTTGTCATTGAAAGCTTCATGAAGAGCACTTATGGCAATGTCATTGCATTGAAGTTTCCTTTCTTCTACCGGTGTTGGTGCTTCCGGATTTGCCACCTCAAACTTGTGCTCGGTTGCTTTCCACACTTCTCTGTTCATAGACTTGAGATGTTGTTGACACTAGTTATAACATAATATTAATAGTCAACTAATATGAAATAAGGGCATAAAATGAATATCAGCATAAATCTAGGGGTTGACTAACATAATTCCACGAGTTTTGGTGATTTGTATAATTTTAGGGACTTAACAGAAAAATGCAGAGAAGAATGGAGAAAGTTCCAGAATATACAAGACATACGATGACAAGACTTGACCGTGAAGTAACTCAACCCGAAAAGTGGACTAAAACACTCTAGAAGATACGAGAGAGACACCGAAGAGACGGGGAAGCCAAGGTGGCTTGACACCACCTTCATGACTAGGCGGCCGCCGGGCTATTTCCCAATCGCTTGAGATTTTTATGTCGGTTCACTACCGACCTTGAGGTTGTATCTACACACGTTGCCAAGGTCGGTTTGATCTAAGGGCTATCGTTCATCGTCAAGGACTATATAAAAAGGTGTCGACCCCAAGGAATTATCTCTCATTATTATTTCATTATCATTATCTGAGCCAAAGTTAGGGTTTCAATTAGAAGAGAGATCCCTCTAGTTGTCTAGTTGTCTAGTTGTCTAGTTCATCTAGTTCAACTAGTTCATCGAAGTTCATCTAGTTGTAACTAGATCGGGGAGAAGTAGAGGAGAGGCGAAGAGCGGGACATCGGATCTTCTTCAACTTTGTACTCTTTCGACAACTAGTTCGTCTTCGACAATCTCCGGGTTCTTCATTTATTTCTAAGTATTTATTTAATTCTAGTTCTTGCTTTATTTTTATTTACTGGATCTCTGCTCGTATTGAGTGCTCTAGTTATTACGTGTGATTAGAGTAGTAATCTTTAGTGTAGGCGTGGTGTCTAGACTAGATATTACCCGGGTTGCGCCAATCCCACGGTTAGTTGTGGTAGCCCCAGGGGTGACAGCCTGTGGGGCCGTTGTAATCCACCACGTTCGGGTTGGTGTTTTTCGTAGAGCTTTTGGCAGCCTTCTTCCAACTACCTTCTTCCCGGTCTTTTTCGAGTTGGAACGGACTGTTGCTCGAAGTAGATAAAGTATAGTAAGCCTTTAATTAGATAAAACCACTTAGAAAACTCAAAACCTCTCTACCCATATCATTTATCTTATCTTGGGCGATCCTAATTCTCCTAGTACACTTCACGTTCCCGTGGAAATCGATACCTTGGAATACTCTTGGGTGAAAGCTACATCGGTATCCGTGCGCTTGCGGATTTTCTGTTTGCGTTAATTTATACCAACAAGCTTTAAAGGCGCCGTTCTTTGGGGAACGGTAGGCTGCTAGTTTAGAACCAAGTTCGTCTTTTTATCTTTTTACCTTTTTTACCACTATTCTTACCACATGGATTTCACTCCCATCTATAAATTCTTTGCTCCAAAGGGCAACTTGTTGGAGCCACTACCATCATCGAGATCCCATTCTTACATGGCTATGAGCTTTGCCCGATCTCATAGCCATGGTTAAGCAATCCTTCTCTGGGTTAGAAGATGAAGATCCATACAACCACCTTAGGGAATTCGAGCATTTGTGTTCTTGCTTGGACTATTCTGGCATGACACAAGACACCATAAATGGAAGTTATTTCGCTTCTCTCTTGAGGGAAGAGCGAAAAAAAATGGTATGCTCGTTACGTAAGTGTGAATGGAAATTGGAATGAACTTCGAGACAAGTTTTGCATTCTTTCCTCTTTATAAAATTGCTGACCTTAGAATCGAAGTGCTTACATTTAGACAAAAAGAGAAGGAGACTCTAGGAGCAGCCTGGGCTAGATTCATAAGCCTTACTAATTCCGGTCCAAACCTTTCCTTGCCTGACCATGTCTTATACATTCACTTTTATCGCGGTCTTAACAAGGAAGGCGCTCTACATCTCGACATCGCAGGAGGTTCATTCTCACATAAAATTGCTAGTGAGGGAAAAGCCATACTTGATAAAATCCTTGAAAACACTCCCTACACTGGTATTTTTTTGATGAGTTTCCCGAAGAAGAAGAAATCGAGCCAAGCCCCAACAACAAGAAGAGACACACGCGGAGAATGAAATCCCTATAAAACCCTCTAATGATTTGGTTGCCATAGAACCTTCTACTATGGGAACACAACAATCTTTAGACAAAACTCTAGAGAGTGATGAACCCCATCCTTGCACATTCTTATCAGAAATCGAGGTCAATCTGTTTGAAGATTTTGGCAATGCCTCGAATTTTTCAATACAAGCAAAACCTGACACTCTGCACCAGTTGAGGATGGTCCAAACAATGATCCATTTTTAATGGAGCACATTAAAGATTATCATCCATAATGAGTCATGAGTGGATGGTAGAAACGAGCTATCCAATTGGTAGCCCGAATCATTTCCCCTTTAGAGACTATAACTTGCAAAATTAAAGGGACCACTATAGAGGCTCATTATAGTCCGACCGTTGGGATGAACATTATTTCATGGGCTTTAGCTCAAAAATTATGCTCTTGGATTCCATCTCGCAAGCTTCTAAAAATTCCTCTGGAGTTATTCTTGAAAGCTATGGGGTCATAAGGACTATTATGTTACGCATAAGAGGATCCGAGTATTTTCTAGACTTTCACGTCTATGACATCTCAGGACATGTCGATCTTGATTGGTGTACCATTAGGAACACTAATTCAAGAACGACCAGATCAGGGTCTTTTGAATCTCAAGTTAGGAAAGTCCCCTATCTCCATCTCACTTGCACGATCACATAATGCGATAGTAGAACCCAAGCCCAAGAAAGACCCAATTGAAGATGTTTTAATAGAATCTCTAGAAAGCATGGCTGAACCAGTCTTTGATGTTGAACACTTCATCGAAGAAGAGGAAGAATTGGCGGAGCCTATTGAATTGGATACAACTGAGGTGCCACCACGACCCTCAATTGAACTAAAACCACTTCCTCCTAGCCTAAAATATGTCTTTCTCAATAATAACCGAGAAACTCCAGCCATTATCAGCGACAAGCTTTCCCAAGAAGAAACTGATAGACTTGTCACTGTTTTAGAAAGACATAAATCAGCCATAGGTTACTCACTTGAAGACCTCATAGGGATTAGTCCCCAACTCTGCACACATCGTATCCCTATTGATCCTGATGAATTACCCTCAAAGGAACCACAAATGAGGCTTAACAACGCTATGCGAGACTTAAGCTTTTGCACGCCGGGATTATCTATCCTGTGCCACATAGCGAGTGGGTTAGCCCTGTCCAAGTTGTCCCAAAGAAAGGAGGAATGACGGTTATGTTACGAATGAGAAGAATGAACTCATTCCTCGGCAAGATCGTCACGGGGTGGCGTATGTGCATTGACTACCGGAATTAACAAGGCAACAAAGAAAGATCACTTTCCGTTACCTTTCATCGATGAGATGTTGGAACGGCTTGCAAATCATTCTTTCTATTGTTTCCTTGATGGTTATTCCGGATATCATCAAATCCCAATCCACCCTAATGACCAAAATAAGACAACTTTCACATGCCCGTATGGAACTTATGCATACCGACGAATGTCGTTCGGATTGTGCAATGCTCCAGCTTCCTTCCAACGGTGCATGATGTCTATTTTCTCTGAAATGATTGAGAATATTATGGAGGTATTCATGGATGACTTTACCGTCTATGGCAAAACCTTCGATGATTGCTTGGAGAATTTAGACAAAGTTCTACATAGATGTAAAGAAAATTTCTTAGTCCCGAATCGGGAAATGCCATTTTATGGTTCGAAGGAATAGTGTTAGGACATAAGATATCCGAACATGGGATAGAAGTGGATAGAGCAAAGATAGAAGTCATTGAACAACTTCCACCTCCCACAAATGTAAAAGGAGTCCGAAGCTTTTAGGCCACGCAGGTTCTATAGGCGATTCATCAAAAACTTTTCTCAAATTGCTAGACCCACGACTAGCCTCTTAGCTAAAGATGCACCTTTTGTCTTCGACAATGAGTGCTATGAATCATTTCAAATCCTTAAGAATGCACTCATCTCGGCTCAATCATCCGACCACCCCGATTGGGCGCTACCTTTTGAGATCATGTGTGATGCTAGCGATCTTGCAAGGAGGAGTTCTTGGCCAAACTAAGGATAAAAAAGCACCATGCTATATCCTATGCTAGCAAAACCTTATCGGGACCACGACTAAATTATACTACCACCGAAAAAGGAAATGTTAGTCCGTCTGACAAATTTAGATCTTATTTAGTGGGGAAAAAGATTATTATTTACACGTGATCATCTTTGCTCTTAAATACCTCCTCACTAAGAAAGATGCTAAGCCTCGGTTAATCCGATGGATTCTTTTGCTCCAAGAGTTTGACATAGAAATAAGAGATAAGAAAGGAGAAGAGAATTCGGTAGCTGACCACTTGTCTAGGATTCCATATAAGGAAACATTTGAGTTACCTATTAATGACTATATGAGGGACGACACGCTCCTCAAGGTCACACACATCGACCCTTGGTATGCGGATATTGTGAATTATATGGTTGCAGGTTATGTAGCACCACAGGGCGGATAAGAAGAAACTCAAATATGATGCTCGTTGCCACTTATGGGATGATCCATATCTTTATCGAGTATGTTCTGATGGATTGCTACGGAGATGTGTCCCAATCGAAGAAGGGTTGAAGATTATAGACAGATGTCATGCATCACCTTATGGGGGACATTATGGAGCATTCCGTACACAAGCTAAGATCTGGCAAAGCGGATTCTTTTGGCCAACAATGTATCAAGATACAAAGGAGTATGTGAGAAGATGTGCTAGATGCCAAAGGCATGGAAACATAAATGCTCGGAATGCAATGCCACTTCAGAATAATCTCCAGATAGAGTTGTTTGATGTTTGGGGAATTGATTACATGGGACCATTCCCAAGGTCTGGAGATGCTGAATATATCTTGGTGGCAGTTGACTATGTGTCCAAATGGGTAGAAGCACTGCCATGTCGAGCCAATGATTCGAAGCATGCCAAGAAGATGTTCCATGAAGTAATATTCCCAAGATTTGGCACACCTCGAATGGTCATAAGTGATGGAGGATCACATTTCATTGATAAATCCTTTAGAAAGTTTCTTGCGAATATGGAGTAAAACACAACGTTGCAACTCCTTACCATCCTCAAACAAGTGGTCAAGCTGAGACATCAAATAAACAAATCAAGAATATTCTACAGAAGACCGTAGATGAAATGGGAAAGAAATGGAAATACCAACTCCATGATGCACTATGGGCATATCGAACTGCATTCAAAACACCCATAGGCATGACAATCGTATCATATATGGAAAAACATGTCACCTGCCTGTTGAATTGGAATTTAGAGCTCATTGGGCAATCAAGAGATGGAACATGGATCTCCATTTAGCCGGAAGGAACCGTCGATGCAAATATCGAGCTAGAGGAATGGAGAGAAAAAAGCTTATCACAGTTCCAAGATTTACAAAGAAAGAACAGAAAGGTGGCATGACAAAAGAATCAAACATAAAGAGTTCAAGCCTGGAGATAAAGTTCTACTATTCAACTCGAGGGTGAAGCTCTTCGGTCATGGAAAACTTCGAAGCAAATGGGAAGGGCCATTCAATGTACTTGACGTTGCACCACATGGCGCCACACTTCAGGATGATACAGCACATTTAAGGTAAATGGCCATCGTTTGAAAGTTTTTCTAGAACCTGAAAAGTTAGAAGAAATTGACGTGATTGAATTCTTGCATTTCAATGATCCTATCTAAAAGATAACTCCTAAAAACCTTTAGGCAACAAGGACTTAAGTGGTCAATCACTAACGCTTAACCTGTTCCACAAGTTTTGTTGTCTATTTGAGTTTTGCAGGATTTAAGGGAAAGAGACATGATAGGATGACACTCTCATCACTTGTCTACCTCAACTTCCACAACCCGACATGTCAATCTAGCTTGGGGAGGGGCACCCCCATTATCACGATAAGTATCTCTTTATTATATATTATTAGTTTTTATCTTTTTTGTTTTGTTTAATAAGAGTCTAGTCTTTAAAAGAGTTTACAAGTAAAGTGTAAGAATAAATAATCTAGAGGGAGTCTTCACCAAAGGTATGCTTTTGCTCAAATAAAATGAATATTAAGTATGGAAATGATGAATAGTTGCTCTTGTAATTCCTTACTTGTACCTAGTTTTCAACCTTGAATTCTCCCAAGTTTCAGATAAAATTGTTTTGACACATGATTTGCTTTGAAATTGAAAATTTATGAGTAGTGAATGCTTCATCTAAGTCTAGGTAATTGACGGATATGATATATGAAAAGTTGAGCTGCTATTTATTTTGTTCCTAGTGATACTAGAGTCCTGGAGAACTTATTTCAAAAATATCAAATCAATAGCTTCACTTCATCTTTGTGGTAAAAAAAAAAAAAATTAAATTATATCCTATTAGAGCCATGTTATGAATATTAAACCAATAAAAAGTTATTTGCTTTGTGTTGAGCTTTGTCAAATTTTGTGACTCAAGTTGAGAGACTTGTCTAAAAGATCAAGATCACGTACACTTGTTTTTATTTATTTATTTATATGCTCCAGTTGTTGATCTCTCTAAACTCAATAAATTATTTTTGTACATCAAGGCATGGGCTATGAAAAAATAAATATCATAAAAAAAAAAAAAAGGAGATGAAAAATCGGACGAAAAGTCCTAATAGAGCCTACCTCCTTAAGAAAAAGAAAAAGAAAAAGGAAGATGAAAAATGGACAAGTGTCCTACGGGCAGTAGAGCCTACCTCCCTAAATAAAGATGAATAATGGACAAGTGTCCGAGGGTCAATAGAACCCACATCTTTAAAAGAGAGGAAATAATGATACAAAAGTCTAGGGCCAGCCAGAGTCCACCTCTCTAAAAAAAAAAAAATAAAGATAGCCCATGATCTTGTTTTGCAAAAATATTTATTCTAAAAAGAGAGAAGAAAAATAAGAGCATAGTAGAATTAGCACACACATGCACATCTTGATCTAAAGATGATGTCTTTCCTTGGATCCACATTTGATATTGCGAGATACATACAAGGTAAGTATGCTACATTTCAATCTTACAACTCAGATACTGACTTTATTAGAATTTTTATATGTTATATTTATCTTTGTGTGAGGATCCACAAATACCACATATATATATATTCATTGAGTGATTTGAGAGTATCATAAAAGAAAGGAGAAAAGCTATGTTTCTTTTCAAAAATCATTGCAAAAACTCGGGATAATAGTTGATCTAAGAGCATGAGACATAGTGCTTGATTTGATTGTTCTCGTCTTTCAATTGTTTAAGACTCGGGAAAAGGCTATAAGACCTGTGATAGAAAAATTTAAGTTAAATAATAATAATAATAAAAATAAATATGATTTTTAGCATATATTTTCTCTCGAGGAGAATTCTTATTTGAAAGCATATGTACTTTTGAGGCATGAAAGCATTGTAGCAACTCCCGATCCATTGCTAAGTTTGGCTTTGCTAGGGACTAGCAAAGGTTAAGCTTGGGGGAACTTGTTGACACTAGTTATAACATAATATTAATAGTCAACTAATATGAAATAAGGGCATAAAATGAATATCAAAGATAAATCTAGGGGTTGACTAACATAATTCCACGAGTTTTGGTGATTTGTATAATTTCGTGGGACTTAACAGAAAAAAATACGAGAAGAATGGAGAAAGTTCCAGAATATACAAGACATACGATGACAAGACTTGACCGTGAAGTAACTCAACCCGAAAAGTGGACTAAAACACTCTAGAAGATACCGAGAAGACACCCGAAAGAGGCGGGGAAGCCAAGGTGGCTTGACACCTGGCGGCGCCCGGTGCCAACTAGGCCGTATTTCCACCAATCAGCTTGAGATTTTTATGTCGGTTCACTACCGACCTTGAGGTTGTATCTACACCGTTGCCAAGGTCGGTTTGATCCAAGGGCTATCGTTCATCGCCAAGGACTATATAAGCAGCCCCAGGCTCGACCCCAAGGAATTATCTCTCATTATTATTTATTATCATTATACTGAGCAAAAGTTAGGGTTTCAATTAGAAGAGAGAGATCCCTCTAGTTGTCTAGTTGTCTAGTTGTCTAGTTCATCTAGTTCAACTAGTTCATCGAGTTCATCTAGTTGTAACTAGATCGTGGAGAGAGTAGAGGAGAGAGTCAAGAGCCGGACTGTCGGATCTTCTTCAACTTTGTACTCTTGCAAAGAACTAGTTCGTCTTCAGCAATCTCCGTGTTCTTCATTTATTTCAAAGTATTTATTTAATTCTAGTTCTTGCTTTATTTTATTTCTTTGGATCTCTCTTTCGTATTGAGTGCTCTAGTTGTTACGTGTGATTAGAGTAGTAATCTTTAGTGTAGACGTGGTGTCTAGACTAGATATTACCCGAGGTTGCAATCCCACGGTTAGTTGTGGTAGCCCCTGGGGGTGATCGGCCGTTGTAATCCACCACGTTCGGGTTGGTGTTTTCGTGAGAGCTTTTGGCAGCCTTCTTCCAACTACCTTCTTCCCAAGTCTTTTTCGAGTTGGAACGGACTGTTGCTCAAGTAGATAAAAAGTATAGTAAGCCTTTAATTAGATAAAACCACTTAGAAAACTCAAAACCTCTCTACCCATATCATTTATCTTATCTTGGACGATCCTAATTCTCCTAGTACACTTCACGTTCCCCGTGGAAATCGATACCTTGGAATACTCTTGGGTGAAAGCTACATCGGTATCCGTGCGCTAAAATTTATACCAACAGATGTGCGGTCATCTTCACCTTCCAATATGCATAATTTCTGCCATTGAATGGAGGTGCCTTTTTGGTGTTGTTGATGTGCAAACTTAATTGAGCCATTTCTTCACCGTAGGTTGTTAAGCCTCAATTAAATGGTGCCTCGGCTCCAATACCACTTGAAAGGTCCTAAATGGCTAGAGGGGGGTGAATAGCCTATAAAAAAAATTCTTCAACAACACTAGAGCAAAGTAGTTAGACAACTAAATGGCGTAGCAACTAGTGCGGAGCTTCTAACTAACTATGCAAGCCACCTACTCATGCAATTCTAGATATACAAATATCTCCAAGTAACACTCAAAGGTAGGTTGCTAGATTACTTCTATATGAGCACACTAAAACAACTAAAAGGAAGTAAGCTACACAAGCTAAGCAACCTAAAAGAATATATCTCTAAGCAAACTACACAAGATATCTCTACACAAGCTATATATCAAATGAAGTACAAGGGAAGAAATGATAGCTTATACCGACTGTAGAGTAGTGGGATGAACCAATCAATCACAATATCAATCACAAGATGAATAACCGAGAAATCCAATGAAGATTGACACAATGATTTTTTACCGAGGTTCGCTTGCTTGCCGGCAAACTACTCCTCGTTGTAGCGATTCACCCACTTGGAGGTTCACGAGCTAATCGGCGTTACAAAGCCGAACCCGCAGCCGGGTGCCGCACAACCAACACAAGATGGGGATCCACAAGCTACGAGCAATCCACTAGAGTAGCCAATTGCGATCTCCCACGGGGAAGGCTCAAGAACCCCTCACAATTCCACCGGTGTGGCCTCAAACAATCACCAATCGAGCTCAACACCGCCACAACTCCAAAGCCACTAGGGAACCAAGCAAATTGCCAAGAGTAACAAGAAACCCGCAGCTCCTCCGAAGAACAAGTGCCTCTAGATGCAATGAACAAGTAAATGCACTTGAATCTCACTCAATCTCACCAAGATTCGCAATCAAGCAAGAGAGATGAGTGGAGGGGAGTTTTCTTAGCTCAAGAGAATGTTAGAGTATGCAAATGGACAAGAGAGAGCTAGCAACCGGCCACCCCTCTATTTATAAGCCCCCAAAGAATAGAGCCGTTGGGGGCTTGAAACAGAGCTCTGTCGGGAGCGCCGGACGTGCTAGCTCTTCGCCCCGGACGCGTCCGCGCGCGTGTTGCCACGCGTTGTCCCGAAGAAGTAGCTGGGTGTCCGGACGCGGCGTCCGGCGGTCAGCCCACACGCTGGAGCTAAATCCGCAGACGCCGCCGCCCTCGCCGAGGTCCAAAAAAAACTCGCCCGCGCTCAAGTCCGATGCCCGTTTTCCGCGGCGAAGCGAAAGCGCAACGCTTGGACAACGCGTCCCGACGCGCATGGTTTCGTCGTCCCGTCGTTGCATTCTCTTCGATCCAAGTTTCACCACTTGCCTTATGTGCCAACACCAAGAGTGTACATCTCTAGTGCACGTGTGTTAGCATTATTTCATCAACAAATTGCATCCGGCGCAATAGAAAATAGCCATGCGTCGGACAGTCCGGCGCAATAGAAAATAGCCATGCATCGGATAGTCCGGTGAATCTCAATCTTGATCAGGTCTTCAGTTGGCACATCCTTCTGTCCATGCATGAGTATCCTTGGCAATTCATCCCTCTGGTAAATAAGGTTAGACCTGCTTTTGCAAGGACACGAGGCGCTTCTTTTCCGAAGTCTTCGACGGCCGACATGACTGCACGCTTGTGCTCATTGGGCAAATCATCAAGATTGAGATTCACCACCATTGTTGAATTCTCCCATTGAAGCTTGATTAAGACGTGTCCCATCGGGCATGCCAAAAAGTGTTTTGACACAAAAAAGTGGTTCACGCAGACAACACACTAAGCGGGCCGAAAGAGCTAGCCCGAGCGACCGAGTGTGCCGCAAAATTTGACCCGTAATTGACAAGGAGGAAGAGCTTATCGAAAATTACAAGCGGAACATGCCG
Organism: Hyparrhenia diplandra; assembly: GCA_015847255.1. NCBI lineage: Eukaryota > Viridiplantae > Streptophyta > Magnoliopsida > Poales > Poaceae > Hyparrhenia > Hyparrhenia diplandra. The sequence continues at coordinate 32,840 of JADLZK010004885.1, read as the reverse complement.
GTGTTGCGGACAGTTCAAAAGGCTACGAGAGTCGAAATCATGCATAAACCGATAAAACTCATGAAACCAAATAAATCTATTAAAGCATGCAAGGCACAGATTCAGAATAGCCGACTTCGTGTAAGCTGTGAAGTGAACCGTGTAGATGTTGATGAGTCCTCTCACTACGGCCGACTAAAGGTGTGCATTTAGCCGGCTATCACAGCTTGAGGTGACGTGAATAACGAGATATATCGATCCAAGATGCATATATGAGGAATATCCGAATAATCTCGTGAACATAAAAGATGGAACATGCACTTGTGTTGTTCGATACCCATCCCGTAAATTCCCAAGTCTAATCCAACCGACTGCCGGATTCCTGGCCTTCATAAACTCAAGATGCATTAAGGGCTAGATAGATCCACATGCACGCGGTAACCAAACCCATCTCAACCCTGCATACATCACCACCTTTGCAAAATGTGCCAATTCAACACCACCAAGTGTATATCACCATGTGCTTGTGTGTTAGCTTTTTCTCAATCATTTTCAAAGGTCGATGTTAGTGCGCTAGATTCTAATGCATATGCAAATCACAAAAGAATCTAGAGGCACTTCAAATCCGGATTAGCCGTGGTCTCCCCTCTTGATAGTCGGCTATCTATCCAAAATGTGATCACACTCTCTATAGTGTCTTGATCACTAAAAGTCAAAGCCCTATCAAGTATACCTTTGCCTTGATCTCCTCGGGTCTTTGCTTTTCCACCATGTGAGCTTGATGATCCATCATGTCCACCACCATAGTCCATGTCCATGATCATGTAGCTGCACACAATCCATGCTACCCTATCTCATAAGCACACTTAGAGTAGAGGATTAGCATAATAGGGTTTCATCAATTATCAAAACCAAACATGAGATTTCAGCGTTGATATTTCTATGATCAGTTGAATCCATGTAACTAGGAGGAACAAAATTGTTTGGCCTGATCCTTGCGGCAGACCGGCTATTTTTGCAGCCGATCATGGAATCATTCCAGCAGCCCTAGAATTGAAGTTAAAGGGGTTTGTCGGCTGTTGCATCCCATCTGTATGTGCTGCTGCACTGCCTGCTGGTGGTGGCCTTCTGCCAACTGGCATAGCTCCATAACTGGCTGGTGCTGCTCTGTTACCAGTTGGTACTGCTCCTCCACCCGCTGGTGCTGCTCCACTGCCATTTTGCATTGTTTTGTCATTTGTTTGAGCAGCTCCGCTAGCCTCAGCTTCAGGTTGACCCGCAGAACCAGAACCACCTCCAGCATCCTTCCTGGGAGGCACCTGGACGTAAACATACCCCGCGGGCATCTCTGGTACAAACTCATCACAAAGAAGATTCCCAGATACCATAGAAGTTTCTCATGAGAATAGTATTATGATCGATCATGGTATCGGCAGAGGCTTTGTACATGATGTCCGTCAGCCTCTTGATCAGGTCTTCAGTTGGCACATCCTTCTGTCCATGCATGACTATCCTTGGCAATTCATCCCTCTAGTAAACAAGGTTAGACCTGCTCTTGCTGAAGGACATGAGGCATTTCTTCTGGAAGTCTTCGACAGCCGACATGACTGTCTGCTTGTGCTCATCGGGCAAATCATCAAGATTGAGATTCACCAGCTCATTCTTGAATTCTCCCATTGAAGCTTGATGAAGACGTGTCCCACTGGGCGTGCCAAAAAGTGTTTTGACGCAAAAAGTGGTTCGCGCAGCAACACACTAAGCAGGCCGGAAGAGCTAGCCTGAGCGACCGAGCGTGCCAGTCAATTTGACCTGTAATTGACAAGGAGGAAGAGCTTATCAGTAATTACAAGCGGAACATGCCGGTGTTGCCAGATAGTTCCGAAAAGGCGACTCAGAGAGTCGAAATCATGCATAAACCGATAAAACTCATGAAACCAGCTAAATCTATTAAAGCATGCAAAGCACAGATTCAGAATAGCCGACTTCGTGTAAGCTGTGAAGCGAACCGTGTAAATGTTGATGAGTCCTTTCACTACAGCCAACTAAAGGTGTGCATTTAGCCGGCTATCACAGCTTGAGGTGACATGAATAACGAGATATATCGATCCAAGATGCATATATGAGGAATATCCGAACAATCTCATGAACATAAAAGGATGGAACATGCACATGTGTTGTTCGATACCCATCCCCTAGAATTCCCAAGTCTAATCAACCTGACTGCCGGACGCCTGGCCTTCATAAACTCAAGATGCATTAAGGGCTAGATAGATCCACATGCACGTGTTACGTGAAAGCATAACCGTGCCAGCTAAATTAGCCGATCCGGGGTCCATGTTATTGGAACAAACAGATCTAGACGCGAATGAGCTAATAAACCGAATCAAACCGGGTAATCCAGCGGCTCTCTGCATGGCTCACGCCTAATCACATCTAGATAAGCTTAAACTCATAACATGTATGATTGGTAATGGTGAGCGATTGGCCAATCAAGTACGTGAAAATGACCATCAATGGTAAAAGTAACATGAACAAGCATAGAGATGATCGTAAACAAAATAGATCTAAGGCCAAAGCATTATCCAATCCAATCGGGCAAGGTGTGTTCATAGCATAGAAAGTAAACAAGATTGAATCATGAATAGCACGGGTAACTTAATGAATCTACTAGACTTAGCCAGATCTAATAGAGTCGATAACTCTTCGCTAAGGCGTATGACCGATAATTCGAGGCCATACGGATCAAAGCAACGCTACTTCGCCATCGATAGCAATGTCCGCCGGACGACAAAACCAGATATAATGAAGGTGTCTTGGACTTATAAGTAACTCGGAGCGGATCAACGGGCGACGTGAAGAACTCGACGACTCGACTAAAAGGGACCCGATATGATGGCCAGAGCCGGTTTGTTGTTGTTGTATTTGATGCGTAGAGGTCTTTTACAATAGCCGGGGCTTACATATTTATACCCGAGGCAAACTAGGGTGTCGAGTCTAATATGGTAAATTACACAAAAAACCTAACTAAAGATAACTTGGACTCCAATCTTCCCATATCTGTCGAAGTCCGCATAGCTTTGGCTCTTTAACCGACGTGGTAGCTTGGCACGTTCCCTTTCTGGCTCTGTCTTTCAATCTAACGCCCCAATCTTCGCCATTTGCACGGCTTTCCCGTTTGCCAGTTTCTGCTGATGTCATCTTTGCCGGTTGCCTCTCGCAGATCTCGCTTGACGTGGTCTTTGTCAATTCCTCTTCTCCGCTTTAATCCAATATTTCGTCATCTTCCGCACTGACCTTCTTGTTCACCACGATACTGGGCTTACACATTTCCTACTGGCCCAAAATCTGGTGTCAACAGAACAACCACAATGTAACAAGTGAGGTAGCCATGACTGAGATAGGCTACCTAATTGAGGATGGATGGAAGATACTAAACAAAGCTCGATTTGAGCTTCCTGATGAGCTACTTCCAGCAATGGAGAGAATTAACAACCTGACGGTGTGCGTGCCATTCACGTACGGTGGTAAAAAGATGCACACACAGGCTCCAAAGATATGAAGGAGACGATTGAGCGCCTTTTCATTAATCAAATACCACTCTAGCTAGAAATTTGTGGTTGATGTTAAATGCAGCCCACCCAAAGGCTGCATACATGCTTTATTACATCTATTTATCAAACAATAAACAGTTATGTATGCTTGCATAGTGTATCTGGTCTTATTTGTCTTTATATAAAGAACAGAAAAATAAAACTTGTAATGGAAATGTATGATCTTGAAAAGGAAAATAGTTGCATCGATCCTATGCACTTACACATGCGCAGTTGTTCATTACTGATAGTTCAACGTAAACCTAAATGCTTCTTTACGCGCGCGCAGGATCTGAATAAGTGGAATGCACACTCGATCCACCATCCAGCCTGCGCATGCTCGTTCTTGACCACCCGTTGTCTTCAGCGCCTCCCCACCACTCATCCTCTGCACACTCGTCCCTGAAGCGCTCTCTTCCCCAAACCGCCCGCCCGTGCTGGGAGCCGCATGGCTGTACGCCACGCTTACGCCGCCGGAGGCCATGCGCCCACCAACGGTGACCCACCGCCTCCCCACGCCAGCGACCCACCGCCTCCCTGCACAGCCACAGGGGAGCTGCTCCACGCACCGGCGACCCATTGCCTCTCCGCGCCCGCTCCAGTGGGTTCCGGCGGCTTCTGCTCCAACACCGCCGAGGTAGGCAGCGGCGGCGGCTGCGGATTCACCAGATCCGGCGGTGGCGGCAACAGATCCATGCTAGGTAGTCCTCCTCCCTTCTCCTCTCGAATTGAGAAATGGCCATATCATAGGTAGGGTTAGGGGTTAGCTGCAAAGTTTATCTGGCCATAATTGGCCACGACGCGACTCATGTTTGACCCCACACTCGCGCTCTTTGATGTTTTTAGCGTGCCATAAAGTTCATGGAATAATTTGGCTTAGTGCTATTGATCTGATGAGAAATGCATGCGGAATGGATCTGTACAGTGTGCAATGTTATTTGGGATTCAGAAGTTTGTCCCCATGTTGGACAATGTACTTCATTGATCCAAATCGTTAGTGATTAGTGAATTTACTATAGTATTGGTATTAATCAATTATTTGAGATGGACAAGTTTCTGAAGTCCGTTCTACTTTTTTTCTGAATGTTGGATATATAGAAATGTTGTTCGACTCTTTTGATCGAGGAAAATTGTCACCATTGAGTTTTGCTCTGTACAACAACTGAAAATGCAGCAGTTTAACAACATTGGTCTGTTATCTTATTGCTATTATGGATATTTTCTTCACATCTTATTGTCTTGCTACCTAATTATAAACTGAATATGTTATAGTTCTGAACTAGCAAAACATGGAATCACACTGCTCTGCACTGTACATTATCTGACTGCTATAACTGACTCATTTTATGGCATACATGTACAGGCAAATCATCGATTTACAACTGTTGACACCAGAGGAGGTTTCTTGGCAAGGTCTTCCACGATCTTGGGGGCCGTCTGGAGATGGTGTGCAGAATCAGGGCCGAGACGATTGGCAGTTTCCACCAGCTTGCCGGCGGCATCCTTCAAATCTTCAAGTTCTCTGGTGAGAGCTGAGACAATGATAGTATCAGGCCAGAATCTATAACCCCTATAAAGAAGCTCCCCACTAGGGGAGTTCTCTGCACATGCAGGGCATCCACGTAGGCATCCACGTACGCATCCCTCCTTCCGCCAAAAAAAAAAAAAAAAAAAAAAAAAAATTACTTGGCGGCCTCTTCCAATTCCAGCGGCGGCCTGTTCCCCTTCCTTCGCCCGTGACCTCGCCGGCCTCTTCAGTTCCTGTGCCGCGGCCCTGCCTCCCGTTGAGTTTTCTTTTCCTTCGTCCCCCATCTCCTCCTCCTCGCCGTCTCTCTCTCTCCCGTCTCGGCTAGGGTTAGGGTCGTCTCGCCAAGTCGCCATGATGCTGCAGCCCAGCCCCGCCGCAGCACCCGCAGCCGGGCATGGCGCCTCCTCCGTCTGCGCAGGCGGTGGAGGGCAGCCACCGCAGTGGGGCGGGATCCCTCCACCGATGACGCGCAGCAGTACGGCGCACACCGCCCGCAGCAGCCTCCCGCGATGTGGGGCCAGGCTCCGCCATAGGGGCACTACGGGCAGGCACCACCCCCTTAGCCATACTACGCCGCCCGTCAGCGCCCGCGCCCGGCGCCGGCCGCCCCAGCTGCGGCGGATGAGGTCAGGGCGCTCTAGATCGGGGACCTGCAGTACTGGATGGGCGAGAACTACGTCTTAGGGTGCTTCGTGAGCACTGGGGCGGTATGGCACCCGATCCGATTGATGCTGGCGCACCATTTGGTCTTCCCCGCCCCCATCTGTGAGTTCCATCTGCATTTGGATGCAGGTTGTGTGATTGCTCCTGCACCGCCGTAAGCAGAATTATTCGTCTTTGGTCTTCCCCGCCCCCATATGTGAGTTCCCTCTTTATTGCCCTGTATTTGGATGCAGGTTATAACATCTATGATGATGCTGAATTGGATTCGTTTTGAGCGCATTGATTGAGGAATTGTCCCATGGCTAATCATTGAGGTTTATTCTCTTGAAAACAGGTTCGTCTCCAAACCCTATGTGTTAATCACCTTGACAGCATGTTTATATCCAAAAAAATTTAATTGGATTCTACTTTTATTTATTAGTACCAACTGATAACTATAAATCCTTACTTTAATTGGAATTTATAAACAACATTATGGCTACTCTGGAAATCAGGTTTCTGTACATTTGTGAATCACCATGGCTATATCTCGATCAGTTTTTTTTATACGTACCAATTGGTGACTATAAAACCAATACAAATGGTATCTATAAATATCTGTGCAGGCTGACTATCACTCAACCTGGAACAAATCCGATTCACTCATCCTCCGTCACTGTTGGTGGAGTCCAGCACACCGACCCTCGAACATCGTTACATGAGATTCATAGAGACCCGGCGATAAAAAAAACAAAACTTGCTTATCTATGAATAAGCAGCTATGAAGTTTGCATGACTAATAAGATTTAAGGAATAGAATTTTCTTCCCAAAAACTTAGTTAAAATAAATGTATTGTATCATTTATGGAATCCTGAATAATTGCGGATGTAAACTGTTATCTCTTTCCTGTTGTGTTCAGTTAGTATATTATCTGTTAGATTGTATATATTGTTATGTGATGAATCTAAACTTTTCCACCAGGTAAGATATACTAATTTGATTCAATGTATATCTGTTGATAATTTAGTAGTTTTTTCCAGTCTTTATATCATATTATTTTACCTCAAGCTTGAGTTGTTAAACTTGAATTTTTTTCCCATTAGCCTTCCTTTGCCTCAAAACCAAATTTGAAAACTTTTCTTAACTGCCTGTTTGAGTGGCAGCATCTGACATGGTGAAGGCTATTTACAATATGAAAAAGTAAATATTTGGGTGATGATGCTATACACCCGCTCCCATTGCATTTGATATCCTAAATTTGTATATACCAGCAATGGAAAATTTTGATTGGTTTTGGTCTTTTGTGCAGAATCGTTACACCGCCAGACAAGCAACATGGATTTAAGGGCAACGTAATGTTCTTGCTATGCTCTTTATCAAGCCTGCAATCGCGCTGAACAGTAATAGATTTTGCAATGGTACTCATCAATAATTAGTTTTTTTCAGAGGCTCTGATGGCTCTAGCAGTTCACTTTCTTTTAGGAAAAATGCCTCTGTGTCATCTGACATGAGCGATCTTGCCCCACAGTGTTCAGGAAATTCAGGTGAACCTTTTTCTGTTCATTTATCTTCTCCTTTTATGTTTACTTATTTTGATGTCGTATATGTTTAGAGTTTAGTTTAGACAGCTCCTACCTAGATCTCATTTACTAGCCTCCACCAGTTTCAGACTGCTCGGCATCCGTATTTTCTGGTAAAATTATGTAGAATGTGTCGCCATTAGTTCTGAGTTTCTGACATATACATGGCATGTTTTATTTATGTTCGCTCTCTGTTTTCTTCGACAAAATTGCATCTACGTTCCACATTCAGATTGCTAATCTGTACATGTCTGAAAGAAATAGGGTGCTGCTATAGTAGTAGTACTTGCTAGAAGAGTAGAACTATAGGACCATATCGCACCGAACTTTCTTACAGTTCCTTCACCTTTTATATGCAAATTTGAGTGAGGCAAGGGGAGCACGATCGTGCTGGAGCTCTGAAAAGACAGAGATCAGGTAATACAACTCATGACAAGACTTTCAGTGGTGCCTGGCTACTAACTGGATGCTCCAGATTCTACACAGATTGCTAAGGAGCATGGTGGTATCATGAGATTTATCCAGGTGTCTTGCCTAGGGGCATCACCGTCTTCTGAATCTAGATTGTTGAGGACAAAAGCTGCAGGAGAGCAATCAATCTTGAAACAATTCCCTGAGGTGATCATCTATTTTTCAGCTTTAGTAATGCACCAGGATATGATAATTATTGTTTCAGGGCCATTCAAAGGCCAAAGCCAGCAGTAAATAGTATCCCTTTTCTAAGCAATGATTTTAACCAAAATTTTGTTTATATCTATTGACAGGCTACAATCATGAGGCCTGCTACGATGATTGGCACAGAAGATTGAATTTTGAATAGATGGGCACAATTTGCAAAGAATACATCTTGAGTGAGAGAAACAATATTGATCTGTTGAAGTACTTGATGTTTGTCTTTTATTACCATTTCCTCATAATTTTGCTTCTATTTTATATGGCAGATAGCAGAATTCAATGACTTGAATAGCAGTATGCTGTATGCCTATCTTCCTCCTTAGCACAAGGGCTGGTGGACTTGGCATCAACCTTACTTCTGCTGATACCTATATCCTCTACGACAGTGACTCGGTAAATTCTCTTTTAGTTGATTTCCAGCTGCTAAAGATGCATTGCACTACTAATAACTGAACACATGTAGCAGCTATTGCCCTGTCATCTCTCTTGGCGGTCTTGCACCCCACATATGCCTGCTAATTGATGATGTAGTTAAGTTGCCCCGCTTCTCTCGCTACCCTTAGTTTTCTTTACCATGAATCATCTTTAATTTTTTATTCTCTAACTCAGGTTTTACTGTTTCAGGTTTAGTCCATGGTGCATATTATCCTCATGTAACCACTACACCGGCTATCTGTTATGTCCACAGGAAAGTAAATGGCTCCCTTTCGCCATAACACAGGATACTAAATGGTTCCCCTGCTTATAAGGTAACAATTCAATATGAGTTCAGTACTGCCCTGTATTACACAAAAAAAAAAAAAAAAAAAAAGCTGCTACATGTTAGTGCCTCAGTTATCAGGTGTGCTTATCTTCAGCTTGACGCACTGGCCACACATGAGCTGCAACTTGAGGATATCAACATGACCTTCGACCTGTTTCTGCAGGGGAACAGTCTGCGGGGCCTTCTCTGGATGGACAAGGACAACAATTCAGTAGAATAAGCTATCAGCAGTGATATAGTTATGGCGACATAGGGGAAATAATTATATGACGTGTCTCAAAGATTTCTGTTTATACACCTAAATGCATCTTTGGTGTTAATATTGTTTTGTTTCGTGTTCAAAGACTTATTGAACCAATCCTGTCCTGCTTCCAGCGCTACTTACAGCTCACATGTAAAGAGTAGCCTGACACCCCATCGAATGAACTGTTATTTGAGTTGCAGAAATATGGGATGCTTTACAGTATCAGTCCCTGTTGTAAAATGTCTGAAACATGAAGGATGTCAACTTTTTTCAGGGCTGAAACCTTGATTTATAATGTGTGTTACATCCAGATGGATGCTCCTTTTGTAGTTAAGAATACTAGAAGAGCAAAACTTTATGCCAGAGTGAAATACTACTTTCAAATAAGCAGAACAGGTCGGATACACCTATGTAGCTCATCAATATGGACTAAATAAATATTCGTGTATACATAATGCAATCTTATTTGTACTCTCTCTATTAGACTCATGTCCCTCTCTAGAAGGGATGATAAGATGAAACTCTTTCTTAGGATCATTGCATTCTTTTTTAATTCCCGCAGCAACGCGCGGGGAATCCCCCTAGTTAAATATAAAACAAGGACAAGGGGGTAAGAAATTCCTGGAAGAATCCTCACAAGCCACTCGAGACTCGGCCAATATGCGCCGTTTCTTCTGAATCTGGTAGTTTGCATCAACAAGATCTAGATCCTGTGCAATCTTCTTACTGGATTGCTGGATCTTGACCCAGTCGCGGTGACGGGCGACGGTAGCGGCCGGAGAGTCAACCGGGGGCTCTGAAGAGATCGAAACCGATCTATCACGAAAGAAACACCATGAGTGGAGGAGATGCGGAAATATGAAAGGAGAAAAGGGTAATACATACCTAAAGTTTTGGGAAGATCCATATCCCGCAACGTTGTTCTCTCCAAGGGATTCATCCATTGACTGTTCACCTGAGTGCGCCATGAATTCTAACTCTCTCGAATGACGAGGGTGAGAAGAGATAAGTTTGGAGGGTGGACGAAGAACCGTCGAGGCGTCTGATAAAGGACTTGGTAGATATCTCGGGGAGCGTGAAGAGTCGCCTGTATTTAATGCAAAGGCTGGGGTACTTTACCACGGGTTGGCAAAATTAGCCGGTTTATTCATGAAGAGACTGATTAATCACATCAGGTGAAGAGCAAAGTTGAAAAGAAGACACTGGGATTCAAGTGATTATCATAATAGTTATATTATCTGCTTTTATAAGAATCAATCCAAGAACACTTTGCCGATAATCATCCAAGGAGGGGTCCTGTCAGCAATAGCGGCAGCATGGCTTTGATATCTAAATTCCACGTCACCCAATTCATATGGGGGAACGTCACCACGAAAGCCAGCAGGATGATCGGACGCCGTGAATGGCTATTTCTTCAACACGGGTTAGTATGTCCTGAAGACGTTGCAAAGAAGTTTCGCCTCTGGCGCTAATGCCATCAGCAACAATGGTCGCTTCTTTCTCCAGTTGGTCCATGCGGGTAGACAACTCTCTAGACAAAGATGATGCATTATGGAAGGTGAAGAAATTGGCAAAGAAATCATGGAACTTACTATCGTAAGCCGTGAGGAGCTGATGCATGTCTTCTTCATGTCGGGTTTCTATGATACCCAATTTCTTGATGACTCTGGAGTAGAGGTCCTGTGTTTCTTGCAGTTGCTTATGGAAATGAAGGGCATCGTCGGCGGTATAAGTATTGAGTGTTGAATCAGAAGGGTTAGACGCCATCAAGATTTTCTCACTGAGAAGAGTTTTTCTCTTCCAAACAATCAATCAGAAGATGAGGGGATTGGTGACGTGGTGAGCTATGCGTTTGAAGGCTTGCTTTATAAGGAGTCGTGACCGCGTCAAGTACCTTGGGAGATAAGAAGATTGATTTGGAGACTGATTACAACTGCTAAAAGATATTTGGTATTTGAATCGGCAGGAAAATTACCAAGTTTAGATATGATCATCGGCAGAAAATACAAGTGGTAACATGTTCAATAGCTCAGGGGGCAAGGCCGAAAAGGGAGATTTGATTGAAACTTGAAAGGAAGATTGATGGGTCGACGAAAGGCTCCGGCTAAATTTTGAGACAAAACAAGTTTATCTCAAAATTGGGGGGCATGTGTTGACACCAGATTTTGGGCCGGCAGGAAATGTAATATTTCGAGCCCAACATCGTGGTGAACAGATAGGCCGACTCGGAGAGTAGCAAGATTTTGCCGGAGAACAGAGAAAGGGAGTCGGCAAAGATAACGTCAGATAGAATCAGTGAAAGGCAACAGCTAATGATGACGTCAGTAGGAACTGGCAATTAGGAAAACCGCAGGAATGGTGAAGATTGAGGCGTCGGAGTAAAGAATGAGATCGAGGAAGGAGCGTGTCAAGCTACCATGTCGGTTAAGGAGCCAAAGCTATGCGGACTTCAATAGATATGGGAAGATTGGAGTCCAAGTTATCTCTAGCTAGGTTTTTATGTAATTTACCATATTAGACTCGAACCCTAGTTTGCCTCAGGTATAAATATGTAAGCCCCGGCTATTGTAAAGGACATCATCTACACATCAATACAACAAACCGGCTCCGGCCACCAATCGAGTCCCTTTTTAGTCGAGTCATCGAGTTCTTCACGTCTGCCCGTCGATCCGCTCCGGGTTGCTTGTAAGTACAAGACACCTTCGTTATATCTTGTTTTATCGTCCGGCGGATATTGCAATCGATGGCGAAGTAGCTTTGCTCTGGTAGGATGGCCTCGAATTATTGGTCATGATCACCTTAGCACTGAGTTATCGGCTCTATTAGATCTGGCTAAGTCTAGTAGATTCATTAAGTTACCCGTGATGTTCATGCTTTGATCTGTTATATGGTTACGCTATGAACACACACTTTGCCCGATTGGATTGGATAAAGCTTTGGCCGTTAGATCTATCTTGATTATGATCATCTTTATGCTTGTTCATGTTACTTTTACCATTGATGGTCATTTTCACGTGCTTATATGGCCAATCGCTCACCATTACTGATTGTACATGTTATGGGTTTAAGCTCATCTAGATGCAAGTAGGTTTTGGTCATGCAGAGAGCTGCTGGATTACCCAGTTTGATTCGATCTGTTAGCTTACTTGTGCTTAGATCTGTTTGATCACATACCATGGACCCCGGATTGGCTAATTTAGCCAACACGGTTATGCTTTCACAAGTATTACGTGTATGTAGATCTATCTAGCCTTAAATGCGTCTTCAGTTTATGAAGGCTAGGCGTTTAGCAGTCGGTTGGAATAAACTTGGGAATTCTTAAGGGCTGACCGGGAGATGAACCGGCTAAGGGAAGCTAGCACACTTTTGTTAACCGGCCCGAGCCGATTTTCTTTGGTCGGAGGTTGCATGTCGATGATGGCCGGATTTTCTTGCGATTCGCCTCGATGCCTCGGCCCGATACCGCAGCGGCCAAGTAGCTTTCCCTTGCTGACTCGGAACACGCATTTCTCCGGGTTCAGTTTTAGCTTTGCTCCGCGGAGCATGGTGAATGTTCTTTGGAGGTCGGCGATGTGGTCTTGTTTGTACTTGATCTGGACTACAATATCGTCCACATATGCTGACACCAACTTGTCCTCCTTAAACACCTCCGCCGTCATTCTGGCGAAGGTTGATTCAGCGTTCCTGAGCCCCTCGGCCATGCGCCTGAAATAGTATGTTCTGAAGGGTGTGATGAAGGTGGTTTCCTCCTCATCCTCTTTTTTCATCCAGATCTGGTGATAGCCTGAGAAACAATCTAGAAGCGATAGCAGCTCGTAGCCTGCCGCGGCGTTCACGAGGGTGCTTATCCGGGGCAAAATGAAATCGTCCTTTGGACATGCTTTTGTTTAGACTGGTGAAATCAATGCACATTCGCCATCTGACTGGCTTGTCGGCCTCCGTGTCTAGCGTTGGGAGACTTACCTTTTTCACCAAGACAACATTGGATAGCCAGGTTGGGTATTTGACCCGACCCTAATGACCCCAGCGTCGGCGGGCGGTTCACCTCCACCACGGCTGCTTTCGTCTTTCTTCCAACATCTTGCGAGAGGGTGGGATTTTTTGGTTTTCATGGAGGATGTGCTCGATTAACCCCGATCGACTCCTCGGAGGTCCTCGGCTGACCAGGCGAACACGTCGTTGTAGTCTTTAAGGAATTGGACAAGGGATGCTTCGGTTTCCTCGTCCAGCAGGGCGGAGATGGTGACCTGCTTGGACGGGTCGTTGCTGAAAAGTTGTATCTTCTTTGTTTCCTCCTCTGGCTGTGCGCGTGGAGGTCTGCCGATCTCGTCCTCCTTATCCACTACGTGGATGTTTCTTTGCCCCGGAGCCACTGTGCCCTCTACGTTCCTGGCGAGGCTTTGGTCCCCAAATACGGCTATGATTCCTCTGACCGCGGGCATTTTCATGCACAAATAACCCGGGTAGATGACGGCGTTGAAGTTGTTGATTACTCCGCGGCCAATGATCGCATTATAGCTGTAGAAGATGTCCACTACGTCGAAGGTAATCTACTCGGTCCGGAGGTTCTCCTTGTCCCCGAAGGTCATGGGTAGCGTGATTTTGCCAATGGCGCGGACCTACTAGCCGCCGAAACCGAACAGTGGGTTGCCGGCGGGCTGTAACAGACTCCTGTCAAGCTTCATTGAATCGAAGGTGGAGGCGAATAGGATATCTGCGGAGCTTCCTATGTCCACCAGAATTTTGGTCACTGTCCAGTCCGCGATGTTGGTCTCGATGACCATCACGTCTGTGTGAGGGTAATCCTTGAGCTTCATGTCAGCTGCGTCGAAGGTAATCGGAACATGGGACCACTGACAGTTTCTGTGCGGGCCTTTGGCTGCTACGTGGTGCACCCTACGGTGGTGTTCTTTCCTTTGCCTTTTGTTGCCGTGCTCCTCGTTGGATCCTCCTGAGATGGTGAGAATGACTTCGTTCATGCATGTTGGGTTATTAACTGTTGTTTGGCTGGGGTAGTGGGACTCTCGCTTGACTTGCAGGGTTTGCGGAGGTGGTGGGAGCTGTGGTAAGGGTGGCGGCGGAGGTAGTGCTTGCTGGTGGTAGTTTTGATGGTGCATCTCCGGGGGATGTGATATGGTGTACGTTTGTTGCCCGTAGCGGGGTTGGTGGCTTTGGAACGGTGGTTGCTGGAAAGCCGGGTAATGGAAACCGGGATGCGCTGGTATTGCATAATTAACTGGCGGTGTATAGCTATAGTGTTGGTTCTGCGGAGGTTGCTACGGCTTCCTGGTATGGTTGACTTGCCTTTGGGTGGCCGCGGAGCCCTGCTGGCTTCCCTGTAGTTCCTTGCCCTTTGCGAAGAAGGAACATTGATTGGTGGTGTGGCCTTTGTTAGCTCCGCAGAAGTGGTAGTAGAGCTGTCTTTGTGAAGCCCCTTGTCTGGGAGTGTTCGGGGCATTAGGTCTGTAGTCCCTGGGATTCTGAGCTTCGGCTCTGGACGGTTGTGCATGTTGTTTGCTCTGCGGAGGTGGCGTGTTGTCTATGGCGCCGACCCTGACTACCTCTTGGCGGGGGTGATTATCCCTCCGCTGCTGGTACTGTGATTGGTTATGTGGAGGTTGAGGCCGGAACGCCTCGATCTTTGCTTTGTGGTTTGAGTCCGCTCTGCCATATTTCTCCATTATGTCGTGTAGCTCCGCGAGCGTTTTCGGTTGTTTTCTGGACACCTTCGAGTGGCAGGGCCCTGGGCGCATGCAAGCGACTGCTGCCATGATGATGCTTTCATCGGACACACCTTCGGTTCTGGCTCTGGTCTGGAGGAACCTCCGCCACCAGTCCTAGATGGACTCGTTTTGTCCTCGCACAACGCTGAGTAACTCAGTGCTGTTGACGGTGGTGCAGCTGACCCCTTTGAAATTGGCGCACAGGGCGTTGCGGAGGTCCAACCAGCTGTGTATGGTGTCCGGGGGTAGTGTACTATACCATGCTTGGGCTATGTTTCTTGCTATGATGATGAATGACTTGGCCATGATTGCTTCATCTCCGCCTGCTGCTGCCACTGCTGCCTCATAACTCATGATGAACTGACGGGGATCAGAGAAACCGTCGTACCTTGGTAAGTGCTTGGTGGTCATGAGGCCGGCCGGTCGGTGAGTGTAGGATGCGAGACAAAGGTGATTTTGGGTCATAGAGATGGAGGCGAGGCGGAGCTTCCTTGCGCTGGCTGGGGTTCTCGCCCCCCGCTTGTAGGTAGACGTGGTAGAGCCGAGGTATGTCGAGAGTCTCTTGCGTGGGTGGTGGAGGATGGAATTGTTGGATGGGCGGGGTTGGCACCGCCACTGGTTCTATCACGGTAGCCGGCATTTTGAGTTGTGCCTCCGCCTGCGCCACTGCGTTGCGGCCACTAGTTGCTGCTCGACTTGGTTGAGCTCCGCGCGGGTCTCATCCGCCTTCTGCCTTATGAGCCTCATGCGTTGCCTGCGCTCGAGCGCATCCAGCTGCCTTTTTCTTACGGCCAGCTGGGCCTGTAAGCTGTTGAGGGCTTGAAGGCCTTGGTCGGTTTCCTCTTCTTCGTCCTCTGTGCAATCCTCGATCTGCACATGGTTGACTTCAGGTCACTGCCCGATGGAGCCGTGTGCTTGAGTGGTGACGGAGGTAGCGGGTGGATCGAGTGGGTCCACGGTGATAGGGGAGCTCGGCGTTCTCTTGCGGACGAGGTCTCGGGATGTCGGTGGGATTGACGGTGACTCCGAGTCGGGGTCGGGCGGCGGGAGGAGGGGTCCCGATGGCAACGCCGGGTGGAGGCTGCATCTGGGGGCCCGTGGCGGCCGGCGGTTGCATCCAGCTTTGGCGCTCGGCGGGGTTGCGTTTCAGCGCCGCACCGTTCGGAGGTTGGGTCCGGCGCCGGCGGTACGCCCGCCGCCACCGGTTGGTGCATCTCGGTTACGCCTTGTCCTTGCTCCCTTCATGGCTTTTGATTGTAGTGTTCCCCACGGACGGCGCCAGCGTGGGGATCACGCCGCCCCTACTTTCGTGGTCGGAGGTTGGGGTTGGGGGGCGAGGGCTTCCCATAGGAAAGAAAGGTGAAACGGGAAAGGAGATTGGGGCGCCGTCCGACCTGTACCTTCGCTGGGATTGCCGGAGGTACGGTCGGGCGGAGGTCGTGTCTGGCGAGAAAAGCGTAAGCGGAGGTGAGACAAAACTGCTTTGATTAGATGGCCATGAATTCAGCCAACAACCGATCCCCGAATAGTGCCCGTACCCCTGCATTTATAGAGGGAGGCCAAGGGTCGGGGACACATTACACTAGGGTACACAAGCCCGAGGGCATTGACGGCTGGGCCCTCGCAGGGGCAAGTTGGTACATTTAGGCCTCGGGGACACAGGAGTAAAAACACTTGGGGCGCACCTTTGCCCTAGGGTTGAGCGGTTCCCTGTCCGCCGCCGGGTTCTCCGGAGGTGTGCCCTTTGGGTGGCTCGCTCGTCCGCTCGTCCTGCGGCCCTTCCTTCCGTCGAGTCAGACCTTCGCGGTAGCGGGGGCTGACTCCGCCCGTGTTTGTCCGATGCGGCGCCCTGCACCACAGCTCTCAAGTCATCAAACGTTCCGTGCGCTTGAGAGTTACCTCCGATGCTCCGGAGGTTGGTTTTTCTTATGCATCTCCGATGCTCTGACCTATAGAAAAAGGCTTCGGCCTACAAAGATTGTTACCACGAATCGATTGGGGGCCCTCTGTGGAGTTCCCCTTTGTGTCTTTTCCCGGACTTCCAAGTCATCGCTTTGGTCGGAGTTCCTATCATCCGTGTTTATTAGAAAGAGAGCGCGGGGCTCGGGGCTGCCGGGGTCAGTGGGTCGATCCCCCAACAAGTCTCCCATTAGTCGCCCTCCTCTTCTCCATGGCGGTGGCTCCATGCCTCCCCCCCCTCCCTCTCCACAGGCGCATGGGCGGGCGGCTCCACCCGTGGGAGGGGCGCGGGGCGGCTCGCTGGCGGCGGGCGGGGGCGGCCCTCCGCCGGTGGGAGGCCATGCGGGGTGGCTCCACTGGCGGCCCGCGATGCGTGGGGTCGCTCCACCGCAGCCATGATGCGTGGCGGCGGCTCCACCGCGGCCCGCGGCGCGGCTGCGGCGGCTCAACCGCGGCCGCGACCGGGCGGCGGCGTCTCAACCATGGCCCGCGGCGCGCGGCCTCGGCGCGCGGCTACGGAGTGCTTTACATGGCGGCGCCATACCAAACCCCTAATGGGTCCGGATCTGAGGCGCCGCCGCAAGATCTAGATGCGGACCGTCGGATCTATATCATCTAGATCTAGATCGGCGGTCGGATCTAGATGCGGCGGCGTGATCGGGCCCCATTAGGATTTGGACTAGACTTTTATTTTTTTTTTTTTTTTTTTGATTAACCGTGGTGGGTTTTAGAGGATCTAGAAACCGCCACGGTTAATCGTTCATTAACCGTGGTCTTGGCTCGGTGGTGGGCGGGATAACCACCACGGTTAATCATAAATGCTCAACACCGTTAAGCTTTTACGTACTATAGTCTTTGAAGCCGGCTCAGTAGGCTAGGCTGCCCGGCGGGCCGCCTCAACCCACGAATCCGGCTTATCCGACTACTATGTCCGGCTAAGCCAAGCTGAACAACTTCTTGAATACAATAATGTACATAACCATTGTATTCCTCTCGTTGCGGTGATCGAAAAACATATATGGTTTGCCTCATTTGGAGTCTGAATGAATTAATTATGATTTTTGCAAGATTTAGACTCGGGTTTTCATGTGCGGTCGGCTTTGCCGAGTGCCCTAGGCAACTAAGCCGACTTAGTCATTTTTTTTGGGTAAGCTTTGGCGCGGACGTCCGTCTGCGCGTCGGACACCTGGCCACGGCCCGGCCCACCTCCCCTCCGCCTTCATCTTCTTCCTCGCGAGCACGCCCGCCCCCCGCCTCCACCCCCGCCGGGCGCCCTAGGGCTGGGTCCGGCGAGCCCTAGGGCGCCGGCGGCGGCCCGCCTCCCCCTAGCCCCTCTCTTCTTCTCCAAAGCCGGCGAACCTAACCCTAGCCGCCGCCGCCTCCAGCTCACGGCCGCCACCATGGATGACCTCGACGCCCGCGCCTACCCATACCCAACCGGGATGGGTCCGGGCCCCCGTCCGTGGCGGCGGCGCCCGCCGCCTCGCACCCAGCCGAATCGCCCCACCGCCGTGTCGACTAGATCCGGATTCTATGGGAAGAAGAGGGGGGGAGCTCCAAGAACGCTCGTCTCGGAACGCTCGTCGTGTCCACGCCGTTGTCGTTGTCTCCGTCGTCGCGGTCACCGCCTGCCGCTTCCCGTGTCGTCGTCGTGGGAGGCCGTCCGATTTTAAGCCTTGGGTTAGGGCGTACTAACCCAAGCATTACCGCTTTTTTTGGTTGTTTTCGGTCCATTTGGCCGAAACAAACCGGCTTAGCTGACCTAGGGGTCGGCTTAGCCGACTTTAGCAGGTCCAAATCGGGTTTCCTCGCATTTTGCAAGAGGTTTCGACTTCTTGGGATAAGACCACCCCCACTATTTGTATTCCTTAGCGCATCACTAAAGGTGGAGTTAATCTCACCCCTAGCAATGGCGCTAGAAAGTGTTGGGGGTGTAATATGAAATCATTATCAAGAGTGGAGTTAATCTCACTCAAGATAGGCTTATAGGTCCACCACACACTCCCAAGCATCACCTTAATACTAGGTTGTCATCCCCAAGCAGCAATGCTAGGAAACGCGTGTATGGTATTCTTAAATATGCCACTTGGATCATTAATAAAAGAGAGAGAGATATGATATCCGCAAGCGCACAAATCTAAATACCATTGTAGCATTTCACCAGGAGTAATCCAGGTATCGTTATTTATATTTTACCACAGGGAAGGGTAGGCTTTATGATTAATTGATTGATTGATGTCACTTGCAATAGTATAATGCCGAGTGTACCATATGATATTGAATACTCCTAACAGGGAAAAGTCACATGATAAATATAATAATGGTAATGGTATAAATCAAGTCCAAGATCATAGTGTGTCACTAGAGCGTATCAAAAGAGCAAGACTAGCATGGTATAAACAAGACTAGAGAAATATTCCTATGTTATCTCTATTCACATGTCAATGCATAATACAATTAGTGCAAACATACTTAGTAATCATGGCAAGAGAGCATTATATCTACGCATGGTGAACATTACTAAGAAAGATCAAGACCAGAGCATGAATTCTCTCATAGCAACATTGTTCAACTTGCCCTACATCCAAGGAGTGGACTACAAAGGACTCAATGGGAGTATCACATCCACGATCTACCACATGGCCCAGAATGCAGGGTGCAATCGCAGGTAAACGCCGTATAAGCACCATGCCTACACATTGTTGACCACTCACCCATTGCGAATATGGATGAGCGCTATACGACTCCATACTTGAATATAAAGGCAATCTAACTAAACTAAGTATATAATCATAATAAGCAGTGGAGCATATGAATATGAATATAAATATAAAATAGAATAAAGTCATAACAATTGTATTCTAAGAAATTACTTACAGATAGAAACAAGAGCGAAGCCACGCGCTCTTTGCCTCCGTGACCTCTAGACGATCGGGAACTCGAGATGAACTCGCCAGGGGGAATGCCCCCCCCACGACGAACTACATGGGCCGCAACCTCCGGGGAGCTCGGCCCACGACGTGCGGCACTTTGCCCGACATGCACCGCAAGACTTGTAATAGTATCACATCGGTTATTTTACTTGTAACCCTATCCCTTCGGACTATATAAGCGGGGATGGGGGACCGCCCCCCCCCCCTTAGAACAGATCATTATTCGCATCATTGTACACACCAGCAATTATAATAACAGAGAGCAGGACGTAGGGTATTACGTCGACCTGACGGCCCGAACCTGGGTAAACTCGTGTCTTGCGCCCTCTGTTTACCATCTAGGTCTTGGTCTTGCGTACCTCGCCGGATCAATCTACCATCGTGGGGCACCCCTCGATGGATTGCCGATCGTATTTCATCGGCCCGGTTGGCGCCGTAGGGGTGTCTTGGCGCAGATCTATATCGATCTAGATGGCTTTCTTCACCAACGTCGGCGACCATGACCTGTTGGATATGCTCTCGGCTAATTCATTAGATAATGACGAATTAATTAATAATTAGTGATTAAGATAATTATGAGATTAATTGATGGTCGATGAATTGTCCACCTGTCATAGCTATCCACCGGAGAATAAGTCTTGCCGCGATCGGCGGCATCCCTAAGACAATTCACTAGGGATCGGCCCCCGCCCACCTAGTGGAGTCGCCTGGCTACTACTCACATCCATTCCTCTCTGAGAGAACTCAAACCGATCACTAAAGGCGCCGGAGGGTTCGGGAAGGTTCGTCCCTCGTTCCAGTCGAGTGCGGTGGCGCCCGAAGGTTACCGGTACCGAGATCAAGATCGTCACCTGCGGAGGGTTCCCAAACCCTTGGCTGGTGACTCCTCTACATCAACACCACCACCGACGACTGCATCACCACTGGAGGCTCCAATGGCGAATGCCAATGCCGGTCTAGCACTAATCCAATCTCATTTTATGTTTCCCGCAATAGTCAGATGTGGTCATGTAATAGACTAAGAATAAGATCCTCTATTATGAATGTTTTATGCTAAGATTTATTTCAACAATCGGTATCAATGAGCCAGCTTAGATCTTTCATGACCCTATTAAGTGCTAGATCATGTTTTATGCCTCTGTAATGTCAGATTAAATTTCGGGTAATTAAGATTAGAAGTTAATCAGTCACTGTTAGATTCTTTTCGTGATGCATGTCTATAATCTGAGTACCGAATTAAATTTATTTGAGTAAGATAAGACTTGTGTTAGGTCTGATCCAAGTTTAATCATCACTGTTAGTCTAAGTAATTAGTGTTAGGGTTTACTGTTAATCGAAATTAGTCTCGGTTTTACCCTACATCTCTGAAATTAGCATTATTTTCCATGCTTATAATCCCCAAGTCAGCATTAAGAAGGAGGTGATGGGCAAACCACGAGCAAAAGTCCCAAAAATCCCCAAAGATCAGGAACCCTAACCCTAAGTTTCAGATCAGATCAGACTGAGATAAAGAGGTCACCTGTGCGGTTCGTATTCGGATTCAAGACCGGATCGCCGCTGCCCTGCGTGGTTCGTACCCAAATCGAGTTGAATCGAGTTTGGGTCACCACCATCGCTGGCTGCACCAAACAGTGGGAGCGGGAGGCTCGTACCGGCGTTGAGGCCGCGTCGCCTAAGCATCCGCCTAGGTTGCGCCGAAGCAGGGCACGCCTACCCCGCGAGCGCGCGCCTCCGGCGCGCCGTCAAGCGGACCGAGGCGCAGGGACCGTCGGCGGAGTGCTGCGCGCTGTGCCCGGCTCGTACTCGGCAGAGGCCGGGTCGCCGTCACATCCGTTGCAGCCGCCGCGAGCTGCGCGTGCGCCTCGTGCACTGCCGGCCGCAGCAGCCGTCGCCGGCTGTGCGAGCGCGCCTGCGCCGCCGTTTTGCCATCAGGGAGGTCGCCGCCGCGAGGTGCTTTGCACCCGGCGGGGCCAGCTAGAGGAGCCGCGCGCTGGCTGCTGCCGCGCGCGCGAGCGCCGCCTAGCCAGCCGGCCGGTGCTATCCGCGCCGAGCTGTACTTTTCCTCACTCCATCTCGTTTCTCTCTCTGTGGCTGTGACTGACGGCTGAAGCAGGGGAGAGGAAGTGAGTGAATGAGAGACTGAGTCAATGATTTAGGGTTTTCATTCCCTTATATATATATCAGCTCAGATCAATGGTGGCCGTCCGATTAAAGTCAATGGTTCAGATCGCTCAGCACTAGGTTTTGTTTGAGCGGGCTACCATTGGGCTTTCCAGGGAGAAGCCGCATGGGCCAAGCAGGCTGCCACCTGCTGCAGTTTTGCCCAAAATAGGATCCTGCTGTGTCCGTTAGTTTAAAGGGGATAAGAATTATTCAGAATTGCTTTTAATAATTTACATCAGCACATCATTTAAGTATTTTGTTTATGTTTTGAGTTATTTAATGTTATTTTTCCATGAGTTATGAGTTTATTCCTGTTTATATATTTTAACTTGCTCGCTGAGTGTAAATCCACCCTGTACTTTTAAGATGGTCTCCGATTAAATGGAACCAACGAGAAGTTTGATTGGAGATTTTGCTCATAATTAATTCTGACCAACGTTGATTTAATTATGAGTTATTTAAGTCGAATTTCTTTTTGTTTTTCTGCCCAACGGTGATGCAAATTGAAATTCTTAAGCATGATTTTATTTCTGACCAACGTTGACTTAATTTCATGCTTATAAGTTACATCTTTTACGTACAGTATTAACTAAGACATTTTGATATAATTTTTTCGGTTGAGCAATGTTGCGGGCCTGATAAGCAACATCGAACCCCTCAATGGCACCAATTTTCTTGCATGGAAGGATAGGGTGTTAGTGGTGATCGGGCTTTCAAAGAACGATCACGCGCACTACGTGAGGATAAGCTTGTTGCTCCTGATGCAAATGCATCTACTGATGAGCTTAACGCCTACAACTCAAAGTTTGAGAAGTGGGAAGATAGCAACAGGATGGCCGGCATGATCCCGAAGGCTTCTCCTCTGCCATTAAGGGGAGCAATCCCGATAAGAAAGAAAATGGTGAGGAGCCGACTTGCTAAGGAGTACTTTGCCTCTGTTGAGGAAAATTTTAAGAGCTTCGACTAAGACTTATGCCAGTACTCTTATCATGAAAATGTGTACCTCACGCTATGATGGGAAAAGTGGAATTAGGGAGCATATTATGAGCATGTGTGACATGGTCGCTAAGCTTAAGGTACTTGATATGTCCATTTAGAGGGCTTTCTTGTGCATTTCATTATGACTTCACTTTGCACGCTCTTTACACCCGTTCAAAGTAAGCTACAACACTCGAAAGGGAAATGGAGCATTTCGAACTCATCGGCTATTGTGTTGAGGGAGGAAGAAAGGCGAAATCTGAGAAGAAAGACATAGCTAACCTTGTTGCTTTTGGCAAAGGTAAGAATCAAGCCGAGTCTAGTTCCGATGCCCTAGGAAGAGGTTCAAGCCAAATAAGAGTAATGACAATAATGGTAACAATAAGAATAATGGTAACAATAAGAACAATGGCAAGAACAATGGTAAGAATTTTGGTAAGAATAATGGTAAGAACCATGCTCGTAATTGTGACCAATGCTTGTCATTTACGTGGATCGCCTAAGCACATCGAAATACCGTCCAGGCTTCAAGGAATGGTGCGCTCGAGAAAGGTAATGATTTTGTCTCATTTGTTGATGAGTCATTTTTAGCAAATTATTCCCCCGATACTTGGTGGATTGACTCGGTGCCACTATTTCCAATTCATTACAGGTATTGATTGATGAGAACTATAAGAAGGGGGAGCGAAGTCTTAGAGTTGCCGATGGACATGAAGTTGAAGTCAAGGGCGTTGGGAGTTTCTCCTTAGAATTAGCTAATGGCTTCAATCTTCACTTGATGATGTACTCTTTGTTCCTAGTCTTAAAAGGAACCTTATTTCGTTTCAGCTTTAGATTCCTCGGGGATACATTGTTCAGTTTGGCAATAATAAATGCATCATCAAGTTTAATTATGTTGAGATTTTCTCTGCTCCTCTTATTGATAAGCTTTATATGATATCACCTGATTACGTAATGAATGTGTGCGATAAGTCAAATAAGCGCAAGCGTGATAATGAGACCTCGTCGAAATTATGGCACTGTCGTTTGGGCCACATTTTGAAGGGAGAATGGAACGTCTCATTAAAGAAGAGATACTCCAACCATTAAATTTTTCGAGACTCGAACAAGGCACCGATTGCATTAAGGGAAATTTGCTAAGACAATTAAGAAAGGAGCTACTAGAGTACGGGTCTTTTAGAAATAATTCATACGATATTTGCGGACCCTTCCCAAAATCGGTGGATGGTTTTGATTCATTCATTACATTCACTCGATGACTTCTCCCCGCTATGGACACATTTACCCCATACGCGATCGTCAATCACTAGAGAAATTCAAAATTTATAAGGCTGAAGTGGAAAATCAGCATAATGCTAAGATTAAGGTTGTAAGATCAGGTCGAGGTGGTGAATATTATGGGAGACATGCTCCTTTTGGCCAAATCCCGGGACCTTTTTGCTAAGTTCCTTGAGGGAGAATGGCATAATAGCCCAATATTCAATGCGAGGCGAACCTTGAGCAAAATGGAGTGGTTAGCGTCGCATCGTACTCTTATGGACATGGTGCGCAGCATGCTTAGCTATTCTAACTTGCCTGTAAGTTTATGGATGGAAGCATTAAAGACAGCAGCGCATATATTAAATAAGGTTCCTAGTAAGTCAGTTCCCAAGACACCTTATGAGTTGTGGACTGGGAGAAAGCCTACACTAAATTATCTCCGTGTGTGGGGTTGTGCTGCTGAAGCTAAGTTATTTAATCCTCAGTTAAAGAAATTAGATCCGAAGACTGTGAGCTGTCACTTTATTGGATACCCTGATAATTCTAAGGGATATCGTTTCTATTGTCCTGATCGTCATACTAAGTTTGTTGAGACCGAGGCAGGCTGTGTTCCTAGAGGATGCAGAAATCAGGGGGAGCTTCGCAGGGCGTGAGGTTGATCTTGAGGAGATACGGGCTGAATTACCTGTACCTATGACTCAAGACCCAACTCCAATAATGCATGATTTTGTACCAGAAGTTGGTGCACCTCCGCCTCATGCTACTAGTAATGATATTTTTTAGTTGAGAACTCAAATATTGAAATTGATGAGCCTCAACCAGAAGTGCCAATAATTGAGAGAATGAAATTCAGGCACATGAACAGCCTCAGCCTCAACCAGTTGTGGCTCCTAATGAACCTGTAAAAAGAAGATCACAACGGGAGAGGAGATCTGCTATCCCAGATTATTATGAAACTTATTTAATGAAGATCTATATGATGTTGGGAAAGTAGATGATCCCACCTCTTTTAAAGAGGCAATAGAACATGAAAATTCTGATAAGTGGATCGAGGCTATGCAAGATGAGCTTAAGTCTATGAGCACTAATAAAGTTTATGAATTAATGGAAATTCTGATGGGGTCAAACCAAGAGGGGTAAAAATGGGTCTACAAGACTAAGCATGATTCCAAAGGGAAAGTTGAGAGATTTAAGGCTAGGCTCGTAGCCAAAGGCTTCACACAAAAAAGAAGGGGTTGATTATAATGAAACATTTTCCCTGTGTCTAAGAAAGACTCATTCGCTTTGTAGCCCATTATGATTTAGAGTTACATCGGATGGATGTTAAAACGCATTCTTAAATGGTGATTTAGATGAAGTTATTTTCATGGCACAAGAGCTGTGAAAGGTAAGGGAGCACATGGCGTGCAAATTAAAGAAATCCATTTATGGGCTTAAGCGGCGTCCACACGTCAATGGAATCTGAAATTTGATAATATCATAAAGAAATTGATTCATTGAAAATTTAAAGGATAATTGTATCTACTTTAAGTCAAAAGGTGGACGTTTTGTCATCCTAATACTCTATGTCGATGACATTTTAATAGCAAGTAATGATAAGAATATGTTACATGAGACAAAGAATTTCTTGTCATCAAATTTTGACATGAAAGATCTCGGTGAGGCCTCTTATGTTCTTGGCATTGAGATAAACCGACGGGACCAATGGAGTATTGGGATTATCTCAAAAAGCATACATTGAGAAAATGCTTTGCGGGTACAACATGGGTACATGTGCTTGCCACACCTGTACCATTTGCTAAGGGTGATAAGTTTGGTGAATACCAATGTCCTAAGACTAAGTTAGAAATAAATGAGATGAAGAATAAGCCATATGCTTTTCTTTGTCGGAAGCTTACAATATGCACAAGTATGTACGCGTCGTCGGACTTGGCATACGTAACCGGGATGCTTGGCGGATATCGAGAAAAAAATCCAGGATTGGTCCACCGAAAGGTGTCAAGAAAGCTTTACGTTATTGTCGGGGCACCAAAGATTTAATGCTCACATATCGGAGATCGATTCTCTTGAAATTGTGGGATATTACTCTAGGAGGGTGTGTGGATAATAGGAGATCCACAACAGGCTATATTTTTACCCTCATTTGGAGGAGCGATTTAGTGGAAAAGCGCTAAGCAAAGTATTGCAACATCGTATATGCAAGCTGAAGTTATTGCTTTATTTGAGGGAACAGCCACGCTGTTTGGCTCAAGAATTTTGTCCCGGCTTAAGAATTGTTGACAGCATTTCAAAACCCCTTAACATGTACCGTGACAATCAAGGCAAGCGATATTATTTTCGAAAACAACAAACCTACTGATGGGTCAAAACATTTTAGACCTAAAGTACTATGTTGTGAAGGATAGAACCCAGGATCAGACCATTAAAGTTGAGCATATAAGTACTAAGTTGATGCTTTCGCGGATCCGCTTTACCAAGGGCTTGCCACATAATATATTCAAGCAACATGTTTTAAACATGGGCTTGGTGGAGAGCCTCTGGGACTGGGTAATAGGCCATGTACTCCCAAATAAGTAAGCGTTCTATCGAGGTATTACAGTGAACTATGGGTAATGGTGTCCCGGTGGTTATTATTGCTTTGCTGACGCCCTTCTTGTGTAGTACTTGAGTGCGAACATAAGAATAAGTTAAACATTAGTTAATTAAGTGAATTAGCCATTCGATCAAGTGGGAGAATGTTGGATATGCTCTCGGCTAATTCCCGAGATAATGACGAATTAATTAATAATTAGTGATTAAGATAATTACGAGATTAATTGATGGTCAGTAACTCTCCACCTGTCATAGCTATCCACCAGAGAATAAGTCTTGCCGCGATCGGGCGGCATCCCTAAGACCATTCACTAGGGATCGCATTTAAGTGGGTAAGCCCCTGGCTACTACTCCTGTCCATTCCTCTCTACGAGAACTCAAACCGATCACTAAAGGCGCTGGAGGGTTAGGGAAGGTTCGTCCCGTTCGGTCGATTGCGGTGGTGCCCGAAAGGTTACGGTACCAGAGATCAAGATCGTCACCTGCGAGAGGGTTCCCAAACCCTTGGCTGGTGACTCCTCTATCAACACCACCACCGGACTGCATCACCACTGGAGGCTCAATGGCGAATGCCAATACCGGTCTAGCACTAATCAATCTCATTTTATGTTTCGAATAGTCAGATGTAGTCATGTAATAGACTAAGAATAAGATCCTCTATTATGAATGTTTTATGCTAAGATTTATTTCAACATGACCGACATCCGCGTCGATAACCACGAACTCACCGGCATCTACGCTGGTGGCTACAACCTCGCTGGCACCTACGTACGCTGGCGACCGCCGGCATCGACTCTGGCTTTGACAACTTCGTCGGCTACTCGTCCTGCCGCGCCAGCATCCATCATCAACCTTCGACGCGGCGGCGGATTCCAACCGTGGAGTCAAACAGCGAGACACCTGTTCGGCGGCTGTGAAGTCAAATCTCTGATCAGGCAGATCCGTTCGATGACGACACCAACACGGCCACGACAAGCATCAAAACCCAAAGATCCTGATCAAGGGAATCAGCAGCCGAGAGCGGCGGCGGCCACGTCTACGGAACCATATAGGAAATTACCTGCGGTGGCCCGCGTCATCGCCTCGCGCTGGCACGTCGACGCATCACGCCTGTTATCCTTCCGGCAACACAGATCTCCGTCATCAGATTCGATCTGCATGCAAGCCGATGATATATGCGTCCAAACACATGCACGCCACGATCTTGATGACCAAGCAGCAAGGTCAATGCGTATATGGATATGTGCATGCACGAACAGACACATTGATCTTGCACACAAGCTAAGTGATTTTTCTTATTTTCATTAACTATTATGTGGAATTGGATGTATATGGATATCTACATCTACGTAATTATTTTTGGCAGGAGCCGAATCTTGCTCAGATGCGGCCGTCCCCGTCATAGAACTCCGACCGGGCGTGTTCATCTACTTCAGCAAGTCGGTTCGAACGACAGCAAAAGCTGCTGGCTAGCATCTTGTCTCTGGTCGACAACATGCAACGACAAACGAGCAACAGAGGAGACACGCACGGACCAGACATCAAGCGAGCCACTGAGCGAGCC
Organism: Hyparrhenia diplandra; assembly: GCA_015847255.1. Lineage (NCBI taxonomy): Eukaryota > Viridiplantae > Streptophyta > Magnoliopsida > Poales > Poaceae > Hyparrhenia > Hyparrhenia diplandra. The sequence continues at coordinate 4,666 of JADLZK010004885.1, read as the reverse complement.
ACGTCAAGCCATCGAGCGAGCCACGTCGAGCCATCACGAGCCGCATCGAGCGTGAAGCGATCACGTCCCTGCGCTGGCCGGATTCCAACGTTGTCAACACATCGGCCACTCCGCCCGATCAACAATCAAGCTAAGTCAAAGCTTTAATATTTTTCTAAATATTCTCCGATCTCGTTGACACCCGCGGCGGCAACCACAACTGTGAGGGGGCATATCCTTCGCGCGCGTGCTGGAACAGTCCAGTTCGACAACGCACATATCAAATGCGGCGGCGGCCAAGAAAAGATCCGATCTACGGGAATCAGGCAACTTGGTCGGATGATGGCTGATACTGCCTGGGACTCAGCCGCGACCCTCACTCCGCTGATACGTCATCAGCACACCACGACGCTCGACATCCTCTCGTCCCGTGCCTACCAAGGGATACATCGTCGACAGCATGGATCGCGTCATCAACTTAGCAACCCTTGCAGTCCATACTGCATCTCCGTCTCACAACCGCGTGCCATCGCCGACTCGTCGCCATCATGCGGCGGCCCTGGCGCCGACTCTGACACCGCGCTCGCCGAGTTCAGCTATGACTCCGTGACTACCGCGACAGACAAACTCCAACAGCTCGACGGCAGCTCCGACTCTATCGCATACTCCGAGCTGCCAAGCAAGCCGATCAAGTTTCCAACACCGATACGCAACCAGCCTAGCATGACAAATGTGGCACTCAAACTCACAAGCAAGCAAGCAAGGATGGCCTACGCCTACAGTACCATGCATGCAAAAGAGCTAAGTCGTACTTTTTTGTTGATTAAATATCCCAGGATATATACTCCTCGATACGTCTTGTCTATGCGTGTATTATTGGCAGGAACATATCCGGCTGCGACCCTCGCCGTCACCAGCTCGAGCCATCAACACGTTGATGGACATCAGCCTCGTCGACGTATCATCATCCGGCAGTGACTCATGTCGCCGGCACATTGTCGTCCTACGGCAACTCATGCTGTCGTCCCACGTCGACACGCCGATATGTTGGCTGCATCAAGCCATCGAAGAAGGCACACGCCGAGCTCCCAAACGAGCCATCCGAGCTCTAAGCGAGCCGCCGCAGCATATTCATGGCTACGTCTCAACAACACGCCGACTACTTCACTCGATGACAATCATGCTAAGTCATACACTTTATTTTAACCAAAAATTTTATTGAACATATTTTTGGATGCCTCTGTTTCTGCATGTCCATTACCAGCAGGAACTCGATGACTCGTCGCCGACCTACCACACGAGCGTCGCCGGACCTCTCGCAATACAAGGGTTTTCACCCTTAGCGAGGTCGTGTTCCTCAGAGCCGGCCCCGACCTCTCTCTTGTGACCAACCAAACCCCCTGGGCGACGTGTCACTAGACGTCGGCTGAGCCCCCCTGGTAGCACCTAACTCTATCGCGTGTGTTGTCACGAGTCCCCACGGCGACAACGATAAGGACTAACCAGGGCTGAGCAGCACCTCTCGGTCTCGAATGGCCGGAACTTCGCTGGACACTCATAGTACAAGGGTTTTCACCCTTAGCGAGGTTGTGTTCCTCGGATCCGGCCCGACCTCTCTTTTGTGACCAACCGACCCCCTAGGCGACGTGTCACTAGACATCGGCTGAGCCCCCACAGTAGCACCTAACTCTATCGCGGCGTGTTGGCGGGGAGTCCCCACGGCGACAACGATAAGGACTAACCAGGGCTGAGCAGCATCTCTCGGTCTCGAATGGCCTGAACTTTGCTGGATGCTCACAGTACAAGGGTTTTCACCCTTAGTGAGGTCACCTCTCGGTCTCGAATGGCCTGAGCTTCGCTGGACGCTCACAGTACAAGGGTTTTCACCCTTAGCGAGGTTGTGTTCCTCAGAGCCGGCCCCGACCTCTCTCTTGTGACCAACCGACCCCCTTGGGCGACGTGTCACTAGACGTCGGCTGAGCCCCCCTAGTAGCACCTATCTCTATCGCGCGTGTTGGCACGAGTCCCCACGGCGACAACGATAAGGACTAACCAGGGCTGAGCAGCACCTCTCGGTCTCGAATGGCCTGAACTTCGCTGGACGCTCGCAGTACAAGGGTTTTCACCCTTAGCGAGGTCACCTCTCGGTCTCGAATGGCCTGAGCGTCGCCGGACTTTCGCACCAGAATGTGATGATCCGCACCGGCTCTCCGCGGTGTGCAGTCTGACATGATTTCTGACGCCGACATAATCGCCGAGACGAACCTCCACTGCATCAAGCGACCGAGCACCTATGCAGGCAATGACTCCAAGGCCAATGACTCGGGCACCGTGATTCATCGACCACTACGACGATCTCCAATCAAGAACCAGGCTCGGACGCTGAGCATGACTATTACGCTCGCCTCCGACCTTTTGCTGATCGGGGCATCTTCATATAATTCAAGACACGCACGTCCACTCAAGGCATCCCGTGTCAACGTGGGCACACTTGGGAAAGATTGAAGACTCCAATGTTTTCTAACACCATACAAGCTAGTCACGGAAGCCATATGCAAGCTCCAAGATGTACTCATACATCCACTTGCAGAGAACTCAGAAGGAAGGTTGCGTGTCATACATCCATGTATGAGGCGGTTCTCCAAACACACCCGTCCGCTAACAACTCCAGATTTGGCTTCATCTTCATCCGACCTCGCCACCGCTGGGGGACAGCGCCTCCGACCTCACCACGCTCGGTGACTGCACCTCCTTTCTCGCCGACTCGTCTGCAAATATGTCCTCGCTGCATACGCCGACCTCTCCGACGAAGATCTGGGCCGGTCATATCCCAGATCATGCCTCTCAGGGCCAACTGTCACACCCCATTTCTGAGGCTCCTTAATCACACGTATTTGCGCCAGGATCACGCACAAATATGCCTAATTAAGTATAGATATGATATCAAAAACTATACTTTTATTGCTATTGAGAAGAACATGATACATGGTTTGGGTTTACATGACTTGGCCATAGGCCTACTATTATAAACCTATCAGAGATCCTAAGCAGCACCTATAACAGGGCTCCGTTCCTACAGGCAAACTTGGAGTGCGGACAAACCCTTGGACTTACTCCTATTGCACGATCCTATAACTCGGTCACACAACGTAACTCCTTCATGTGAGTCTCCATCTTCTGAGGTACTCCTCATGGATCCATCCTTGCGTCGGCCTTCGTAGCTTGATTTCCTTGGATACACTCCTGCAGCTGACATTCTAAAAATAGAAAAGATGGGTGAGTACTTTCGTACTCAGCAAGTCCAAACCAGGGGGTGGTAATTATTAAGGGTTGGGACCTAGCAGAGTCTCTAAAACTGCTCTCGCTAGATCCCGAGTTAAATATTATCCAAGCTCAAGGTAACGAGTCACATACCAGATTGTGTTTCTAATCATAGATGTTCTGGCCCAGCATTTGTCCATTCCAAGGACGTGGCTATTCGAATAGATTCAATTAACTCTGCAGAGGTTGTACAATTTCCCCACACGATAGACACTGCCCTTACCATCGCGACTTGGGTTAGACAGGCCTAACGAGATTCCGTACCCGCTTGGATGCCTCCTAGGTATATCGGTATAATTCTCACCACGACTTCTTGGGGGTTGGAAGGATAACACATCACCCAAAGATGACGCATCACCCTAGACAATATGGTGATACCAAATCACCCGCGGCTTTACAGGTAATACCTTATTACCCAACCTATCTTGTCAACACCACACTCAATCATAAATCATCAATATGTGCCTCTAGCACTTGCGCCCATCAGCGCCCAAAACACTTACGTGGAAGACCACTTTCGGCATCCACGCCAACCGGGACCATGGGGCCACTCTCCCCCATGTCCGCTCCCAATAGGTCGTTTGCCTACTCCGGCCACCTTGGCTCCAATTATACCTCAACCCAACGGGTGTGGAATCAAGCCGCCCCATCCCTGCAGGTACATGCGTAAAATATTACACTAGGTAGAAGGTCTATGAACCGGTCCTTAGGGAGGCGAGCATCTCTCCGGATTCATCCCGATTGTGATTTGTCCACCTCCATGTAGACTATCACCACTCACCTTTTTGTTGACATGGTTCACGTTATTACTTAGGTTAACGACAGAGCCTAGCGAAGCCTCACGCACATAGCCCATGAGTACTCCCGCACGGCTTGCCCTGGTTATACTTATCTTAATCATCTTATCAAATATTATAATAATTAAGTCAGGTTAGGGGGGTAAGGACTTGCCTCTATCCGCTGACGAGTATATCCAAGGTTCTTGGTCCTGTGTGCTCCGGCTCCTGTGTCTTGGTGTAGTGGTGCTCCTGGGTTCCGTCGGGCGGTCGTACGATCTTTGGCATGAAACACAAGCATAGCAACCAGAGCAACAATGTTCCTATGTGGGTTAGCTCTAGGGGATGATGGATAGATTACTATCTACTCCTATCATTATTCTGTAAGTTTGAAGTATGATAGGGTAGAGGGAATCCATCCATCTAGGTTGTTCCTACGGGCTAGGTTTGTGTAGTGCGGTTGCATGAGGGAGACCCAAACCACATTGTTAACGTTCACTATCATGTGAACCTAAAAGATGTGGCTTAGGTAAACTTCCTCTGAGGACCGATCGGGGGTTAGCGACACATACGCTCATGTATATGTATGT